>CAJVPY010000670.1:0-24408 GCA_910591965.1 Dentiscutata erythropus
TTAGTCTGAGTTCTTATTCTTAGCACTAGACTTAAGATATAAAACCTTTTCCAATTATGTAAAAAGTTTTCATTAAGATAAGAGCATGGTCTCACCTTTAATATTAAAAAAAAAAAAAAAAAAAAAAAAAAAATATCTAATCGCCAATTTCAAATGAGAAAATACTTAAGAATGAAAGAAGTTATTTCCAGTAACTGAAAAAAAAGACTAAGAAAAGAAAAAAAAGACTACTAAAAAAAAAAAGAGAGCTAGTACTAATACCTAAGAGGTGAAGATTATTTACAGTAACCAAAAAAAGACTGCTGAAAATGATGCTTCTAGAGCTAATAATGACGAAGATTCCAAGTCGAAGAAAGTAAATGATAAGAACAAAATGACTATAGTAAAGCGTAATGAAAATGAGGATCTTGATCAATAAAAGATAGCTAAATAATGTGATAAAAAGAATAAACATCAGGTACTCGTTAATGATCAAAAATTAACAAAAAAAAAATGAGAAGTTAATTCTGATAACTGAAAAAAAAAGAAGACCACTAAAAAAAAAGGCTGTACTTATCTAAATACTAGCCCTAGTCCATTTCACGTCCAATCACCAATTTCAAACGAGAAAAATACCTAAGAGGTAAAAGAAGTTATTTCTAGTAACCGAAAAAAAAGACTACTAAAAAAAAAAAGAGTAGTTCTAGTAACTGAAAAAAAAAGGCTGCTACTTATCTGAATACTAGCCCCAGTCCATTTCATGTCCAATCACCAATTTCAACAAGAAAAATATCCGAGAGGTAAAGAAGTTATTTTTGGTAACTAAAAAAAAAGATTGCTTAAAAAAAAAAAGAGAGAAGTTAGCTCCGGTAACTAAAAAAAAAAAGACTGCTAAAAAAAAAAAAGGCTAGTAATCTGAATACTAGTCTTAGTCCATTTCACGTCCAATTGCCAATTTCAAATGAGAAAAATATCTAAGGGGTGAAAGAAGTTATTTCTAGTAACCGAAAAAAAGACTACTAAAAAAAAAAAAAAAGAAGTTAGTTCCAGTAACATTCGCCAATTTTAAACGAAAGAAAAAAAATCAATAGAGATAGTGGCATTTTATTGTTGAGCAAACTTTATGCTGCTACATCCTTTCACACTGTCAGAATTCAATAGAATCTTCGTTCCCACTAATCTTGCAATTTTGTTAAATAGGGATAGTAGAAATCTCAAACATGGGCAATAAAAATCTCGTTAATCCACTTATGCGCGCCACTAGTTAAATAAAACATTTGAATACTTTAAGAGAATCTGTTACTCTACGCCATTTGTCCAAGATTCACACAGTATTCTAGCTAGTGCAAACTACAAAAAAGAAAACGATAATAGAATAAAAAAAAAGGTTACAATAGTAAACAAAACACGTATTTATATACCTGATTTAATAAGGGTAATACAGAGATTGGCTGATTATATAGAGTCGTCGATGGGTGCACAACTGTGTGGGTGCACAGAAAACATTTTCCCTAAATTCTTAATTAAAATTATAAAATTTACTATCTAATTTCAATTACAAACATTCTTGGCTATACAATTAGTTTATTTTAAGTTATATTACTTTAAATTTTAAAAAAATTATACCAATATAAATTTAAAAATATATTTATATAGTAAAAATTAGTAAAAACTTCAAATTGAAATTATTTCTTATTTATTGGTTTAATTTCAAAGAAATTTTATATTTGAAATTAGCAAACTTATCTTTATAACTTTTATCAAAAATTTTATAAATTTATCTAAGAAAAAAAAATTTATAAGCATAAATATCCTATAAGGTGGCTCAAAACTACTATATAAAATTAGATTAAATTAGATTAAACTAAAAGTTGTAGGAAAAAAATATTTTTTATAAAATTTAAAAAAGAATTTAAAGTTATCAGTTTTCTTATACAGATACCCAAAGAGTTGGATTATAATATAAAATATTAAATATAGTAGTTGATTTTAAAAATTAGCAGATAATCTAACTTGATTGTGTACTAAATCTAGTACGGGTAAATCCAATCCATTAATTATTGTCAATTGATTAGTTGCAAACTTTGACAACGATTAACCAATTTTCGATTGGAACACTTAAAACTTTCATTTTAGGGCCAGGTTTTAGAAATTTGGGAAGATTTTTTTGGGGATGTAGAGCATTTTACTTTGAGTACCTACTACAGTCATACTTGAGTTATTTCCAAGTTATATTTTTATGTTCTCCAAGTCACTTCTCATCAAATTATGGTTACTTTTTAAAATCTTATAACTATAGAATTTAAAATTTTTTAACCGATAATAATTATTATTGGCTGCTTCGCATCCAATAACTCTATCGTTATATTATTTTCAACTAGTATATTTATCGGCTAAAAGTTATAAGTAGTTAAATTTAGTATAGTGCCATATTACTATATATACCCTGTATACGTGGAGTCATGTTATTTGCATAAGCTATATTGATTTAAATACTAGGAAGTAGGTGCTGTTATTGTCCGAAGCTAATAATAATAGATAAGCTTTTATTTTTAGGAATTTTCCATCTTGTCGGGCTGATCTGTGTCGATCTGTTATATTGATTTAAACGCTGATTGGATATATATCGCGTGGGCGGAATTCCACAATAATTGACGCGAAGGTTAGTTTATTCTGATCTGATCAGCTTTCTGTAGAACTGAATTACTATTATTTTCATTATTCTTGAAATAACTTCCGCTTCTTTCCGAAAAATATTCTCGTATTGTTTCATTGATCATCTATATCGGAACTTTCGGGCTTTGGCGTCAACCCAAATTTGGCGCATTTTATGACAAGTGACTTGGAGCATCATAATAGAATAAATTTCCTTTTTTTACAGAGTTATATCCACACCTTAGTTATCCCCAAAAATGATTTGAAAAAAAGGGTAATATAACTCAAGTATGACTGTATCCTTTACACCGTCTTACAGGCAAATTTGCCTGTATCTTTTTGACAAATGCACTTTTCTGAGCAGATCATAAGTAAATTGCAATTTAAGGGTATATAGTGTCATAAGCAAATTGAATCTCCTATTCGAGGGCTTTCTGCCAATATCATTTTTGGCAGTGCATAGATGCTGTGTCTTTGAATTATTCGCTTACTTTTTGAGGGCCTTTAGAAACCACATGACATTAAATATCGGAGAAATCGTCAGATCTTAATCCGTGTATTTTGAGGTCAAAAACTTGATATTCGACTAAGATGATTGGATTGCGTTCCTGCAAATTTGCCTGCGATTGCTAGACGGTGTAAGTAGTGATGGGACCTCCTGAATCATTAATTGATTGATCAAATTATTAATTATATATGGCACAGCTAATTAGTCAGGATGTTTAAAAAACGAAAAGTTGCGTCAATATTTTTCTCAATAATTGCTCAGATATTTGCGGACTAAACTTTATTAAATCCGTTGATAATTTATCTAATTCATAGTATCGATATTATTAAGCGATGATCGAAGTTATTATTAATACAGTAATAATATTAATAACACATTATTAATTCATATAATTAACTAAAAACTCCGAGGTCCATCACCTAGGCGATTTACTTATTTGCGTCGGTAACGCAAAACAAAAAAGGAAATTAAAAATAAACTAAGTGCGTAAAAATAGAAGTTTAGGATTAGCGATAAGTTAGAGTTTCTTATATGTAAAATTTCATCCCGTTATTTTTATTAGTCCACAAAGGTCGATTTAAACACTAGTTTTTGAGTATTTTCGCTTTTCTTTTTTTCTTCTTTCGCACATGTTCGGATTCTATGTCGGGAATACCCGAAATTTGTGTTCTTACTGATTGGCCATTTCCTTTTTAGAGTAAGTGGATGCCATCACTAGGCGTTTGTGTTTGTAGCGTTAGTCGATTTTATCGACTTAGCTGGCTTAGTCAACCGATTTTCCAAAAAATCGACTTAGTCAATTTTACGTTTATCGTTATATAATCAGATTCGGTACATTACCTCTCTTATCTTCCAAAAACTCGACATAGTCGATTTTATTGTTTATATTAAAGTAACCAATCAGATTTGGTACATTACCTCTCTTAGTACATAGTGCTAAGAGTAGGTACCGAAAATTCCGAAAAGAAAATTAACGAGCATAAAATAAGAGCAAGGTCGCGACAAAAATTTGATGAAATATTAATCGACTTTGACTTAACAAATTTTAAATATCAATTTAGTCAAGTCGAAATTTAGCTAAAATTTGGTCACTAAATCCGAGTATTTTGTCCCCCAAATTAACCTTTAGTTACAAAATTACATATTAATAAATCAATACCAAACCTCTGATCTAGACTGATAACGCGTCTAACCTATCTTCCCTACCTTTGTTAGACATATAGATTTATTATAACGACGCACCCTAACCGGAAACATCAGCCAAAAACTATATTTATATATTAGTAGTCAAAATTTCCAAATTTTGGGGTATTTCATAAATTTGCCGCAATGGTCAAACATATATGTCAAAAAAACTAATTGAGATTTTGAGAAAAGTGGAACATAACTTTTTTGAAACGGTTCTCACAAATAGTTTCAATCAAAAGAAATCAGAAAAATAATTGTATGAATCTTTTAGAATTTTACGTTTTCTCCATAATTAAATGACCTAAAATGTTTTTAACATGCTAAAAAATAATTTGACCATACTGTAGTAAAATGAACAAGTTTTGATACGTACTTTTTTTTAATTTACCATTGTTAGGACGTACTGTACATATGTATTTATATAGTATTTAGTAAAAGTAGGGTAAATATGTATCGAAAAGCATAGGTGCGCTTGGTCTCGTGATTAGAATAATTCCGGACAGCCAAAGGTGCCGGAAATGAATTTAATTAAAGGACTTTAAGTCCGCAGAATACATTGAATTGATAATTTTAAGTAATTGATAATTTTAAGTAATTAGTAATTTTAAGTAATTTGAACTGAAACGATGATATGCTCCCGGAAGATTAGCAAGTGAGATTGCGCCAGGTATCATCGTAACAGTAGAGCGAGTGAGAAGCAGCATCAGCCGGTGGTTTCCCGCCTGCTCGTAGCAGGCCGGCTGTTAAATAGGAAAATGACAGAATCAGGAGACTGTTCCGACCATAATGTGCGGTGGGAGAGGTTGGGTCGAGAAAATGCAAGTTAAATGAATTGGTTCTTATGAGAGAGAGCGTGTAGAATTGCTTTCCTTCGACGACCTTTATATATTAGTCGTTTGGTGGCTTTCCGGTTTTGCATGAATTTATTACTTTACTTTGATGTCATTTCCGATCGATTTTTATGCGTGTAACAGGGCACGTGTCGTATGTCCCTTGACCGAAGCGCATGAGAGTATGATCTGACGTTGATGTCATTTACCGATCGATTCTTGGTTCGGGTAACCGGGTCGGGCACGTGCTATATGTCCCTTACCTAGTTTAGAATACTAGCCGTTGAGAAAATCCCTACCCGGGTATTATTAAATTACCCGATTTATCCGGGTAATTTATTATGATCATATATCAACAATTTCTACCGGGTCCAACCCCTATCTCGAACCTTTTACTAAATGAAAAATTGGATTAACTTTGTAAAAAAATTTTTTATAACACAGTTAATCCAATTTTCCACTTAGTAAGAGGTCCGAGAAAGTGTATTCTAGCAAATATATACATGTAAAATTTTGTGCCGAACAAGTTTACTTAGAAGGCGAAAATAGATTGCCTTAGTAAAAAAAAGTTGTACATAGATAAACTAAAAATTTTAACTTTAATACATAGATTAAGAAAATTTACAATTTTTACAGAGTTTAAACTAAAAACTAACTCTTGTATGAGCTTGTTACGTAACTACCGTATATAAGACCCGGGTCTAATTAATTTACCAATTTTAAACCCTATAATTAGACCCGTGGGTCTGATAATTCTATTTTATTGGTTTTTGTATACCCGGGTCTCTTACATTTTACCAAAGCTTTATTCCATGTTCTAGACCCGGGTATAGTACATAGAGGATCTGATATCCGGGTCCTATGTAGGCAGTTTATGGTAGTTTTTTTTTTGTATAGTCAACCTTTTATACCGAGTGGTGAAAAGCCCTTAGGTGCGACTTTCGTACTATTTCCGCTAATATATATATGTATATACCTATATAATATATATATATATATATATATATATATTAATATAATGTATATACGTATAAATATAATATATAGATATATATGGGCTAGGTGCTGCAAAAAGGGACCAAATTGACAAAACAAAAGATCTTCGGAAAATCATATAAATCTTATGATCATAAGAAAATGCAAATTTTAAAGAGCAATACAGCAAAATTTTATTAAGTAAAAAACGGTCCTAATCTTATTCTAATTGACTTATGTAAAAAAATCTTTTGAAAAAATTGTCAATTTGGACCCTTTTTGCAGCACTTAGCCCATATACATATCTATATATTTATATATATTATATGTGTGCGTGAGAGTGAAAATCAGGAAATAAAATTTATGATTGGTTAAATTTTATTTCCTGGTTTTCATTCTCACGCACTCATATCATATTAAAATATTAACCGTGTGTCCGAATCTGATTGGTCAGCTAAGGTTATTGTAATTTATTTTATGAGAGCTGTCAGGGGAGTTATTTTCCGAAATTTCGTTTTCAGAAACAGCTTATAAGAATTTATATTGTCGTTTCAAAAACAGAGTTCCAAGAATTCTAGATTTTTCTTGGCAGCATTCATTTGGTACCTTTTTTTAGTTCGAATTAGCGCACTATATTCAGTAATTAACATAACGTATGTTTCAGCCCAAGGATTGAGATTAATAAATGTGACGGCTTATGCTGAGATTTGGGGTCATTATCCACAATACCTACTAAAATCCACCTATACTCTTTTATTAATAACCCTAACCATAGACTCTAACCAAACTATAAAAAAAAAAACCTCTAAAAAAGCCCCCTAAATTTTATAATTTCATAATTAAATAACCAAATTCTTAGCATAAGCTGCCACAATAAATACAGTTAATTAATAAAAATACTTAAAACATGTAACAACTAATCGTGACTAATTTATAGTGTTAGATCGGTCTTTGAAACTAATAAATTTCGGTTTTCGATCAGTTTAGATTCAAATTATGGTCCTAACTGATAAAATCAGTATAATTTCTTTATTTTTTTTTCTAATAATGAGTAGCAATGAAAAATTTATTGCCTTCATTTTTCAATATTTTTCAAAACGGTAAGACATACAGAAATATTATTATAAGTGATCCTTTAATTACAGTAATAAAGGTTTTAATGTTATGTCTGTTACTTTTAACAGATTAAATTGGTCAATTTTAGGTTCTGTAATCTATTAATCTGTTGATCTTTTTTTTATATTTGTTGTTTCGTTCACTTAATTTAAACACCTAAAAAAGAACGAGCAATGTGTCGAATTGTAATTTACACAGATCAGCATGGCGCGGGCGACCAGATTCGTACAGTATGGGTATAAAATACCTTATTTTAAAATTTGTACCATACTGATTCGGGTGTCATATATAATTTATATGTATTAGTGTGGTATTTATAGTTTTTTATAATAGGTATTTACACCATTTATCATGCTATTTTTGGTCATCCATATTATTATACTGATCTTCTGTAATTCCAATTTAATCTAATCATCCCACATCTTTTATGTTTAGAGATCAACATAGCTTGACCTAGATTTCAAAAAACCTATCGTAAAATATTACATAATAAACAAAGCTTTTTGCCTTAGTAAAGAAGTTTATTGCAGGTCGATTTACTTGGCTGTTGATTTAAATGATGCTTAAAAGGTGATAACGAAACTTTGTGAAAGCTTACACGGGGTTGAATCAATGAATATCGGAGACAAGCTTCCCAATAGTTTTCCATAGATCCGCCAAATACCTGCTGTGTGTCAGTAGCATATTGGCAGCACATTGATAAGATATCAGGAGGTAGATCGATATTGTTAACATAACAGCACAATATTGGATATCCTAATATCTTACTGGGCCTAAGAGTAAGGCCAGACCAATTTGATTTTCTGTCTAACATAACCCACCCCTAATTTTTTAAAACTATAGAAACCAATACATATATTATTAAATAACCTTAAAATCTATATAAGCCAATACACATTAAATTAGCCAATAAAATTGCAGCACTGGTTTTTATCTAATATTGTTGTTATAATACCCCACACCCTTTTACAAGTCATCTCATGTTATGTATGTTAAACAGAAAATCACCTAAAATATCGGGATATCCCAATAATTTGCTGTTATGTTACTGATATCGTTCTACCCCCGATATTTTACCAATATGCTGCTAATATATAGCAGGTATTTGCGGATCTATGGCACACTTTTGGGTACATATCAGGAAACTAGAGATCAGGCCCATATAAAATTTCTTCTCCGGATAACCGACCCGTATTATAAATTCAAAACTGGGTAACAACCTGGCTTATCTCAAATGACCCGAGTAACCTGGTTAACCGGTTGACCCGATAATAATAATAATGATAAATTGGTCATGGATGTTGATTTTTTTTTGGAAAATTGATTTAACTGCATAAGAATTAAATTTCATAATTTGAGTCACATTACTTGATTTTGAATTATTGGCCAAAATTTTACCAAAGGTTCTCGAAATTCTCGAAATTTAATCGTATGAACTCAGCCAATCAGATCAATAGAAATTAACCGACAACGTGACCTGCAACCAACCAAACTGCTAAGGCATTTTGTTATCCGAGTTAACCGGTTAGCAAAATTGCTATCCGGTTAAGAGAGTGCTTATACGGGTCACCCGGGTAATCCTTATCCGGGCCTAATCTCTACAGGAAACTTGTCTCCCGGTATTGCCTGATATTCACTGATTCAACATGTGTTAGTTTTAGATACGTGTACAAAATTTTTGCAGAATTTCTCTTTATTTTTACCGGATTTGGCCTTTAAAAACCTGATAGTACAATAGTAACATCTTTCACATGTAATATATATCACTGATCATATTTTCACTTGATAAATAATAAATGATAAGCTTGAAAGTCAGAAGTTCCATTTTCTTTTTGGTAGTGCTCAAATGATTTCTATACATTTTGGGTTTATATATTTACCTAATTTTATCTCAGTATGTTATTATTTTTTTCATTTTATTTTCATTTCCAGTTAGCTATCCAATCTTATACTATTATACTTCATATATTATATCGTTCATTCATCACATAAAAACCCAATATGTTATGATCATGCGATTTACGAATAGATTGGAATGTATTGGTATCAATAATAATAACTTTCACGGCTGAAGCTGAAATTTGGGGTTCGATTAAAACTTAAGCTCTGTTAAAATCAACCTATATTCTTTAAATATCAAATATTACCCTAAATCCTAACCTATCCCTAAAAAAAAAAAAAAGCGGAAGAAAGCACCCCAAAAAATTTTAAAAATATATTCAAATTTCAGCATCAGTCGTGACAATAACTAACTACATTATAGCAAAATTAGCGCCTGGGAAATTTATTTAGCGCGTGGAATACTGGATTATTAGCAAAATGCATTTCACTCGCTCTGATATAACTACCTCAACAACACCTCCAATTTTTCTGCGCAGTCACGTGACATCAGATAAGCGATGATTAATTTATTCACGAAATAAATTTTTAAATTTTTTTAAAATTTCTAGCGAATGTTTCTCAACTACTCGATCAAATACAGTAAAAATTTTTTTATCTTAATTCAATACTCTTGTAGAATAAGATTTATTGAACTTGGCATAACAGTCATTGAGAAATTTTAGGTAAATGTTTAAAAAAAAATCAACTAAAATCGTAACAATTTTTTATTTTTAAAACTTTAACCGAATATTTCTCAACAAATACGATGAAAATTTTTTATTTTAATTCTGTGAATCTACTGAATTAAAATAAAAAAATTTTATCGAAATTTTTATTTTGATTCTATAGGTTTGCAGAATCAAAATAAAAAAAAATTATCAGATTTAGTTGGGTGGTTGTCAAGATATCATCGCTCAAAGTTTATAAAAATTTTCCTGCTGCCGCTATTTTGATAGACGTTTTAAATGTTTTCAAACTTTGTGCGAAGATATCTCGGTAACTAACCAAATTCTGCAAATATTTATTTCGATTATATAGATCTATAGAATCAAAATAAAAAAATATTTATTGAATTTAATTTGGTGGTCGCAGATATCTTCACAAAATTTAATAAAAATTTTATCGCAGGTGTTTAAATGTTTCAAAATTTTGAGCAAATATATTCAGCAACTAAACAACTAAATTCGATGGATTTTTATTTTATTTTATTCAACAGATTTGCAGAATCAAATAAAAAAAAAAATAAAAAAAATCATCAAATTTAGTTGGATGGTTGCCGTGAATCCTCACTCAAATTTTTATAAAAACTTAGCCGCGGTCGTTATTTTGATAAAGTTTCAAGATATCTTAGTTACATTCAACTAAATTTGGTGATTTTTTTTTTGGTTTGATTCGACAAATCTGTAGAATCAAAATAAAAAAAAATTCATTGAATTTAGTTAGGTAATTGCCAAGATATCTTCGCTCAAAGTTTACAAAAATTTTGCCGCAACCATTATTTTGATAGGCGTTTTAAAAACTTTGAGCAAAGTTATCTCGGCAACTTTCAAGCTAAATTCAATGATGTTTTTTTTGTTTTGATTCTACAAAGCTATACTATCGAAATAAAAAAGAATCTATCAAATTTATTTAGGAAGTGTCGAGATATCTTTGCTCAAAGTCGAGAAAATTTTAAATTTTATAGATCGCATGCCTTTACACTGTCCCTATCCAAGTCTACGGACACGCCAACAACGCCAACACGTAACATACCACGTGATTTGCACCTACCGGATATCACGTGACATTAAACGTACTTAAGATATCGAAGTAAAATTTTTCTTAAATTTCGGACAAATTTCCTCGACAACTATTCTATAGAATTTAATGAAATTTTTTAAATTTAATTCTATGTATTGTTATAATTCATTTTCATCGAATTCTATCAAGTAGTTGTCAAGAAACTTTCATTCAAAATTTGGAAAAATTTTCGCCGCCTCCTAAAAAAATAGCCGTGGTAAAAAATTTTCTAAACTTTAACCGAAAAATTATCTGATAGAATTCGATGAAATTTTTTTAAAATCAATTCTATGAATAAATATAATTCATTTAAAAAAAAAATTCATCAAATTCTGCTAAGTAATTATCGAAAAACATTCGTTTAAATGTTTGGGAAATTTTTTATCATCTAAGAAAATAACCGCGACAGAAAATTTTCTAAACTTTGAACGAATGTTTCTCGGCAACTCAAGTCGACGAATCAATAAATCCATTTAAAAAATTTTATTGAATTCTGTCAAATAGCCGCGGCAGAAATTTTCCCAAACTTTAAACAAATGTTTCTCGATAGCTACTGTACTTAGCAGAATTTGATGAAATGAATTCTACTGATTCGTAGCTTAAAGTTAGAAAAATTTTTACTGCAGCTGTTTTCTTAGGGGGCGGTTAGTGATGTGCCGCGTACAGTACTGGGGTGTCACACGGACTAGTTAATCAAAACTATATCCGATAACTATGCAATTTAGCATATTGCAGATTTATACGTTACACAAATACAAATCAATTTATACTTTTTAATAGTACGTACAGTAAAAAACTTACAATTTGCTATTAATTCATATGAAAAGATTTTTTAGATATTTTAAAATGTATCAATTTATTATGTAGGCATGCAATCGCTTTGAAATTTTCACCAGTTATTTATATAAAGTCAAAGAATAAAGCTATGTTTTTATTTTTTCTATTAATATGTGGGTTTTGAACATTCACTTTATAGAATACTTAAAATTCATTAATTAAGACGAAAAAAATTGTATTATACATATGAATCGAAAATTAATTAGAACTTTAGCGAAAAATCAAACATAGCTACTTTGAAACAGTTCTGAAGAATAGTTTTCAATTAAAAAAAATTAGATAAATAAGTGCAATATTTATGTGATACCTTTAGAAGAATTGCATAAAAAAAAAGCAACATTCACGTTACACCTGATCTGGAGATCTGGATAGCTTAAGGATAGAGAAAATGTATAGAGTAACGATTCGGTGTAGATATTATTTAACTGTTAGACAGATATCTGAATCGGAATTAGATCAGATTAGTATTACAGTATCCGTTATCTTTTTTGCGTATAATATATCCGACTGTAAAATTCTAAAAGTAAAAATAATTTATTTTTCACAATGAAATATATCACAGTAATAATAAATACCGTAAAATCCGGACACGTATACCCCCCCATGCGGTGTACCCCTTGCCAGTTTGAAGCGCCAGTTCGTGACTTATACCCGGGTATATAGGTATTATACATACTTACTATATGTATCACCCAGGTAGATATAGTAAAACATATTGTCTCAATACGGCGTACCCCAGGTACCCCGGGTACTAAATTGAGTAATGAAAACACCCGGAGTACACGTGTCCGGATTTTACGGTAGATATAGGTTTATCATTATTATAAAACGCACCTATGGCACTATGATATGCTTTTAAATTTTTAAGTTTTTCATATAAAACTTTTAACTCAAATATTTCACGTTAGCGTTAGTATTTAAATTTTAGAAGGGTTTTCCTTAGAGCACCACACACACACAAATTAATTAGCTAATTTTTGAAATAGTGTATACGTACATACCATAGATGTATACTAGCAAAAGTGTAAATGTATATTATTTTAAATTTAAAAACTAACGCTAAATAATATTTGATAACTTATTTAAATAATTAATAGCATTATTCAAGGTGAATATTTTGATATTGATCGATTCCTGTTTAAAAATATCATTCTTTTAAAAAGTTCTGGAGAAATTCGAGTTCTCTTTGATGTCATTCACTTGGGTGGATGTTACCGGACAGCAAGATAAATTTTCACTAATTTAGATAGTACCGAGAATATCCCCGAATGTAGAAAAAAATATTATTATTGCTCGATCAGCTACTTTATTTACACGAAGAAACATATATGGGTTCCGTTTGTTATCATTTACAGACTTTACAAGCTTTCTAAAGTGTCTATGTCTCCAAAGGAATATTTCATTACAACCAAGCAACACACGTCTTATAACCCATTACATCTTTCTGACCACTAAAACATATTGTAGCCAGATTATAGTCGTAGTTATTGTCGTGTAGTTTCAGAACAGCCCTGTATTTGGTTCGGGGCATGTTGGCGGAATATGAAAGAGTATATGTAATTGAAGAGAAAGAAAGTCGGGTTAGTGAAACGAAAGGTCAAGTGAATGACTCACGTGATGCACGTGATGGTGTTGAGAATGGAGGTGATCGAATCAAAGTCGGGTACTTTGACATGGCATGATTGTCGTTAGCATAATATGACGAGATAATTAATGCAGATTAGTTATCAATATTAAAGTTAAATGCATTAAATGAATAATGTGATGAACGAATGACGTAAATAATGTAATTTGAAAGAAGTATATGGAGTCGAAGAAAGTAAATAAAGAAATTCAGTCTTTCGTTTAAACAGTAATAGTGGAATTACATAAATACCAACCAGGTTTGGTAATAATTTTTGAGGATGCTGTATCGAGTTGGATTTGTTGTGGCATACTGCTACTGCACCCCGCACAGCTATAAAGAAAATCGGTTCGGTTATACGGCGACGTAAGACATAGGTCCCTGCACTGCCTAAAACAGGTTGGAGCAGCTGAAGCCTTGCAATTAACCATACAAAATTGGACCGGTAGATCCTCGATTTGATTGGCTAACGGCCGAGGATTTTCAAAATTTTGGCCCACATTACAAAATTGTTTACTAATTTCCGGCCGGAATTAACTTTTTGATTTTTTATTAGATAGCCCAAAATAAATATTTTTATCGTCTTTCCATTTTTTAAAAGTTTCATAAACTTCTTGAGTCGATGGACGCTTTTCTGGATTCTTTTCCCAACACCTTTTCATAAAATCCACGTAACATGATTCTGTACCTTCAATATTTGGTCGCAAGTCATTAAAACATATTTGACATTGAAGTTCTGGTCCAAATTCTTGATTGTAAATTACTGGTTTTCCGTATAAAATTTCCCACATAATTATTGCAAATGAATAGATATCTGATGCTGTAGTATATTGATTTCCCTCTAAAACTTCTGGAGCAATGTATGGTAAAACTCCATAGATTCCACCGGATTTTGACTTTAATACTATATTAGATGATACCGAAAGTCAAAAATCTGCAATGTATGCACTATATAAATGATCTTGTAAAATATTGCCACTGTGTAAGTCTCTGTGAATAAGATCTTGAGAATGAATTATCCAAAGATCAGTAGCAATGCAGAATAGCAAGAATATCTTATTTTTCCAATCCAATTGTAGAATTTGACTAAGATTTTTGCGCAAAGATCCCTTTGATGCATATTCCAAAACTAGAATATAATCTTCAGAAACTTTATCTTTTGATATTCCGTACAATTTTAAAAATGACGGGTTATCATAACTAATATCACAATAAGCTTTTAACTTTAATGTCAAAAATGTAAAAAATCACATATTAATATGTTTGAATTATTAAAATGTATAAAAAATATATATCAAAATAAATTACCTCTTTTACAAACTCATCTTGATAAAGTTTTGATCCATCAAATAATTTAAGTGCAACATCTATAAGTGTTTTATTTTGGTCCATCCAACCAGCATGGTATACTGTTGCAAAACCACCTTTACCTATCTTTTTGATGTCTTTAAATTCATTATAAGGAATCCATGACAATTGATAATTATACTTTTTATTCCTACGTTCATTTGAAACTAATAATATAAAATTGTAAGTTTGAAGTTTCCTTTGAAATAATCATATAATAATCCAATTACCTGATAAACTGATTTTTTCCCTATAATTATCGAGAAATTATAAAAATTGTGATGCTAACAAAAAGAAATAGACAATTGACTCATGGTAAATTATTTACATTTGATACCAATCATTAGCTTTTTGTAAGTCCTGTTCTACTCCAACTCCATTCCGCTAAAAATATCTAACTTTAGACATTCCATTAACATTTCCATTTTCAGCAGATCTTAGATAATAAGTAAATGCCATATTATCATTCTTTTCAACACCAACTCCATATTGATAACTATCTCCAACATTATACATTCCAGTAGTATTACCCTTCTCAGCAGATTTTTTATAATGAATGAACATATTATTTACATTCTTTTCAACTCCAATTCCGTTTTGATAACAATGGCCAAGACTGTTCATTCCATTGGCATTGTTCATATCAGCTGATTTTTGATAACAAGAAAATGCCATAACTTCATCCTTTCCAACTCCAATTCCATCTCGATAGCAGTCTCCAAGGGTATTTAATCCATCCGCATGGCCCATATCGGCAGACTTTTTATAATAAATGAATGCCTTATGCTCATTCTTTTCAACTCCAATTCCGTTTTGATAACAATATCCAACTTGAAACATTCCATCAGAATCACCCATTCATCCTTTTCAACTCCAATTCCATTTCGATAACAATATCCAACTTGAAACATTCCATCAGAATCACCCATTTCTGCTGATTTTTGATAATAAATGAAGGCCTGATATTCATCTTTTTCAACTCCAATTCCATCTCTATAACAATGAAATATTCCATCAGAATCACCCATTTCTGCAGATTTTTGATAATAAATAAATGCCTTATGTTCATTCTTTTCAACTCCAATTCATTAAGATAACAATATCCAACATTACATGTTCCTTTAGCGTCACCCATCTCTGCAGATTTTTGATAATAAATGAATGCTTGATATTCATCTTTTTTAACTCCAATTCCATTTCGATAACAATATCCAACTTGAAACATTCCATCAGAATCACCCATTTCTGCTGATTTTTGATAATAAATGAAGGCCTGATGTTCATCTTTTTCAACTCCAAATCCATTTTGATAACAATATCCAACATTATATGTTCCACTAGCATTCCCCATTTTTGCAGATTTTTGAACGCCTGATGTTCATCTTTTTCAATTCCAATTCCATTTTGATAACAGTATCCAACATTATATGTTCCACTAGCATTTCCCATTTCTGCAGATTTTTGATAATAAATAAATGCCTTATGTTCATCCTTTTCAACTCCAATTCCATTAAGACAACAATATCCAACATTACATGTTCCTTTAACGTCACCCATATCTGCAGATTTTTGATAATAAATGAATGCTTTATGTTCATCCTTTTCGACTCCAATTCCATTATGATAACAATATCCAACATTATATGATCCACTAGCGTTCCTCATCTCTGCAGATTTTTGATAATAAATGAATGCTTTATGTTCATTCTTTTCAATTCCATATTCATAACAATATCCAAGATTGTTCATGCCACTAGCGTTTCCCATATTGGCAGATTTTTGATAATAAACGAATGCTTCATATTTATTTTTTTCAACTCCAATTCCTTCGTCATAATAATAACCAACTTTAAATGCACCGTTAGCTTGTCCCATTTCAGCTGATTTTTGATAATATATAAATGCCTTATATTTATCATTTACACCCCGATTCCTTCTTCATAAAAATAGCCAACTTTAAATATTCCATTAACATCTCCGATTTCAGCAGCTTTTTGATAATAAATGAATGCCTTATATTCATCCTTTTGAATTCCAATTCCATTTTCATAACAATGGCCAACAACGTAAGTTCCTTTAGTATTTCCCATATCAGCGGATTTTTGATAATAAATAAATGCCTTATGTTCATCCTTTTCAACTCCAATTCCATATGCATAACAATATCCGACATTATATGTTCCATTAGTATGTCCCATCTCGGAAGATTTTTGGTAATAAATGAATGCTTTATGGTTATCTCTTTCAACGCCTATTCCGTGGCTATAACAATAACCAATATTATATATTCCTTTAGCATGCTCCATCTCAGCAGGTTTTTGACAATAAATGAACGCTTTGTGTTCATCATTATCAATCCCAATTCCATTAATATAAAAATAGTCAATCAGAGACATTTCATCAGAATCTCCTATTTCGGAAATTTTTTGATAATAAATGAATGCCTTTTGTTTATATTTTTCTACATCAATTCCGTCTCGAATCATTTCATCTGATTCTTGAAAATAAACGAATATCTTATATCCATCCCTTTCAATTCCAACTCCATTTTGATAGCAATATTTATGACTGTTCGTTCTATTTGTGTTTTCTAACTCATAAACTTCCATTTTAACTTCATTTTCGTTTTGATAACAATATTCAAGACTGCTCGTTCTACTTGTGTTTTCTAACTCATCTATTTCCATTTTGATAACAGTATTCAAGGCCGTTCATTTCACTAGCATCATCTATATTAACAGACTTTTGATGATTTATGAATTCTTTATAATTCATCTGATTTGTGCGAAAAAAATAAATTTAGGTTGTTTCTATAATTGGATATGATAAATTAATTAAACATATTCGAATATTATCGTTATATCATTAATTACTTATGCATACTACCACGTTAAGGAAGATGAGCATACGAGACAGATATTTAACGATGAGATGTGTATTTTATACATAGTACTGTAGTATGTATACATATTTGAGGTCGATGTTGATCACATTAATTCTAGAATTTTCTATGTGTGATCTATAGTTGTACATTGTTGCATAAATTTGTTCTAGAATTTCTTGCCGAAATTACGATATTTTCTGTATGGAAGTGTTATTATTATTATTATTATGTAAATCCAATTTAACCGATATTCTAGATATTCTAAATCGAATGGCAACCAATCAGAATATCATCAATTTGTGCTTTTCGGAGTAGATTCTACGGACAATTATTACGGATAGTAATTCACATAATATAATTCTAAAATCCACAAACCTTAATGCTAACCCTAAATATATGCGCAATTCATACTGTCCCCGTAGAATATCCGCTTTGCGAATTACTCAAGCATGTTACCTTGTTTGTTCGAATAAAGTCAAAATCTTGAAACTGAAATTTCGTGTAATACAAACATTAATCACGCTTTTCTCGAGTGATTACTAGATTCCGTTACTATATTCGGATTTATAATTTTATGCCCAGAGCAATTGGGTATTAGCAAAAGAGGTTTACACTTATACATACTGTACTGTACGTTGATTCGATCACGCACATACTTTTAAATTCTGTTTTTGAAATATAGCATGGTTCTTATGTGTTTTAATAATATCACTGTCTAAATAAAATATTTTTTATAATTGGTGTTGTATGATTAAAATACTATATAGTAACGAAATTATTAATATAATTCCAATATTTTATTATTTAACAAACTATTACCTAAATCTTTATACAAAAAGGTTTGCCAATAAATTCTTATATATCATATTATTTTTTTTAGACGCAAATGACTTATTATTATAATCAAGAAGCAAGAGCAAGATTTCTTTTAAGAATTTCTGCTATTGCCGAAGTTACATTAAAATCAAATTGATTATTAGAATACTTTAAAGAAATTAATGAAGTGTTTTTATAAAAAGCTTTTACAAATATTTTTCCACCTTCGATACCGAATTGATTTTTTTGAAAATTCAAAGATATTAACGTATTATTTATACGAAGGGATTCAGCTAATACTTTTCCACACTCAAAACCAAGTTGATTATTAGCAATATTTAAAGATTTCAAAGTAGTGTTTTTACAAATAACTTTAGCCAATGCTATTCCACCTTCAGGGCCCAATTGATTATTTTGAAGATTTAAGAAAGTCAAAGTGGTATTTACACAAAGAGCTTCAGCTAATGCATTTCCTCCTTTAAACCCAAGTTGATTATTATAAAGATCTAAAGAAGTTATAGTAGTATTTCTATGAAGAACTTTTGCAAATGCTTTACCTCCTTCGACATCAATTTGATTTCTTTGAAGATTCAAAGATCTTAATGTATTGTTTATACAGAGAGCTTCCGCTAATGCTTTTCCCCCTTCAACACCAATTTGATTATTAGCAATATTCAAAGATAACAAGGTAGTATTTTTGCAAAGAATTTTAGCCATTGTTTGTCCACCTTCAGAACCCAATTGATTATTTTGAATATCTAAAGATGTTAAAGTAGTATTCTTAAGAAGGGATTCAACTAAAGATTTTCCACCTATAAAACCAAGTTGATTATTATAAAGATCCAAAGAAGTTATAGTGGTATTTTTGAGAAGAGTATCAGAGAAAATTTTTCCACCTTCAACGCCAAGTTGATTTTTTTGAAGATTTAAAAAAGTCAAAGTATTATTTATACAAAGAGCATCAGCCAATAATTTCCCACCTTCAAATCCAAGGTTATTATTCCATAAATATAAAGAGGTTAGAGTAGAATTTTTGCAAAGAGCTTCTGCTAATGCTTTTGCTTCGTTAATACCAATTTGACTATTATAAATACTTAAAGAAGTAATAGTAGAATTTCTTTTACATAGAACTTTGGATAATGAGAGAAAAACTTTTTCATTCATAATTCCATGAAGTTTTAAACCTTTAAGTACCTTACTTGAACGTAAAAACATAGCAATTAAAGAACATTTAATTGCTTGAATAGCATCAATAGAATTTCTAAATTTTTTGTTGCAAATAGAAAAATCATTTTCATCATTTCTAAGCCAATTTATGATTCCAGTTTTCAAACGATAACTATCAATAAAAGTGATATAAGAAGTATAATCAAATAAAGGTTTTGAATTATTTGGTAGTAAAATTTTAAAAGGAATTAAAAATTCTTGTTCTTCATTATTTAATGATAAAAGATAAATTTTTATAAGTCTTAAATCTTCAAAATAATTTAAAGGATTACTCCATAAAATTGGTATAGCATTTCTACACCATTGACGATTTACTAAAAGACAAGAAAATAAACTTTTAAAACTATTTTGAAGATTAATAAATATTTCAAAAATACATTCGTTAGGTAATGAAATCATTTTGGTAAAAAAAAATAGTTAATAACGATAGAGTTACGGATCGTCGTAGAATGTTCATATTTTTGCTTGTGTACCAGGTGTGAAAATTTTTGTACTCACCCCCAAATATTTATTTATATTTAATTTGGGGGTGAGGATAACGCATGACTCCCTGAATTACAATTACGTAACCATATTTGTGTTAAGGATGCATGTACTGTGTACATAAATGTAATTCTGATTAAAACTAAATGACATTTTTTTTTTAAATTAATATTAAGGGTACATATGTACGTACGCCTGAATAGAGCGAATTCATACTTAGTCGATGATTTGTAATAATTATACATTTTACATTTAATAATCATAGTGTTTACTTTATGTACTATAAATTTCAACGCTTTATAATATTGTTAAACTAATGGTTTTAAAAAAACATTTTTTTTTTGTTAAGTCGTTTTATCCTGAGTTTGCTATAAAAAGATTCATTATAAGGAAATTTGTGTATCAATATTAGTACAGTATACGTACGTATTTGGTATTATTTCACTGTTGATTCATCATAAGAGTTGTTACTATATATGGAATCGTCATTAATTAATTTTGGATTACTCTTGCTTTATACGGTTGTGTTATCTTTATGTAATCATTACCCTACATACATACGTACGTATGTACGTACAGACGTACGTACGCACGTACGCACTGATGTATTGAGGAGCGATAATTTTGTAATGTACATGTGTAAGCTAATAGTAATTGTTCTGTACATTTATTAGACCAATTACATTTTATCATAATAAATTAGATCATACCATTTGGGTCACGGTGCTTATACTCAACAAATCAGATTACTGAAAAAAACGTTGGGAATTTTATAGTCTTTTTTTTTTTTGGGATCATAATCCGATAGGGTTAATAAAAATACTATTTTAGATGAAGATGAATGTGTAATTAATTCCAATTGTGGCATCGGATATGAATGTTATAACAAAGTTGTCGTGTCCAACGGTCCAATGATTTTGTTGGACGTCCAAGATCCACTGACTTTGGACCCAATTGAATAAAACTTAAATTATGTAAACTATTAGTATTCGTTAAGATCAGACTTAAAAATAAAACATCAATTCTTCCACTTTTATAATTTTTATATACCTTTTTTTTAATTCTATAACTTTCACATATTCACTAACACTTTGAAGTGTTCGTACAATCACTTCGAGGTGCTTCTCACTCATCTTGCAGACACCTCATTCAATTCCTTGTATTCCTGATCTACCCTGCATCGCCTATGTACTACTTCAACCCTGACCGCCAATTCAACCTGATTTCATGACAAGAAAAACAATTATGCATTGTTATTGGTAGGGACCTAAAAAGGAGAATGCAGTATTTTTGGAAGCCTTTTTAGAACCCTATCAAGAATAGTACATTAACCCATAAGCAATGGTTTTTTAGGTTATAATATTAAAAAAAATTTTTTTTATAATTTTAATTATATAAAAAGACGGATTGCCAAGTCTGTATTAAAATTTTTTTATTATGAAAACGATGAATTATTTTCGTACTACTTAATATAAAAGAAAATAATAAAACATCTTGTTTACTGACTTTGTAAATTCTGGGTCGACTCCTAGAATCATATAATTCACTGTCATATGATATAGAATCATATCATTTGATATAGAATCATATCATTTGATATAGAATCATGCCATATTATCAATACAGCAATATACGTATGACACTTCATATAAGACAGTAATATGCAGATACGTATGACAAATCATACAAGTAAAACATGACATCATCGTCCAACACTGGGGGACGACTGTTGCATATAATTTTTATATCGTCCAACACTGGGGGACGACTGTTGCATATAATTTTTATAAATTCTGGGACACCCTATAAAAATTTGCCAAATTCGATAAGCTATTATTTATCTCGATGTTACACATATATAAATGCATAATACATATTTATTTGTTACTAAGATTTTTTCAAACCATATTCGTTTGAAAAGAGCTTAGAAGGCTTCAGTTAGAGTAATTGCTAAACATTTGGGTGTTAACAGGTCTACTGTGGGTCGAGTTCTCCAACAATTTCAAAAGTATGGCTGTGTTAATGAATTACCATCACTCTAAATAAACGTTATACATACTTTGAACTTTATTATAATTATTAAAACATTGTCGGCAAATATTAATAAAGTCTTGACCTCTGATTTCAACATGTGTTGCATTTTTTCGAACAGTTGACAACTTCCGATCGTATTTAACCTTTTTTTTTTTTTATTAGTGCCTATTCGTGTAATATGGAGTATTACGTATTTAAAAGGCAAATTTTCAATTTTTTTTTTGATTTTTATATAGATATATATATTCAATAAACAAGTTTGTTATACTATAAGTTACCAAAGATAATTATATAATAAAAAGATTCACAAAACGAACTAGAAGTAAAAAAATTTGTTTTTATTTATAGATCATTTAAATTCAAAACTGTTTATGTGTTCATTAAGAAAGTCCAGTGAAGACCTATTAATTGACAAGATCAGTTTTTGGCATAAATTCTTGTATCGTACATATTGGATAAAGCAAAAAAAAAATGGTAATAACGTTGAAAGAGTTGACATTGCGAATGTAATATAATATTGATCGAACAAATGTGCTGTAATAGTAACTCAATAATTTTTTATATACTGATCACGCACTAACCAACTCGAAAACAATAACTCATCGAATTCGGCCGAATAAACTTTGGCAAGATTTTTTAGAGTGTCCCAGAATTTATGAAACAGCTGTAATGGAATTTATTATGCTATTTATTTCTTTTTATATATTATGATACGTAAATGATATTATAGATTCTTTTCCTATAGGCAAATAAAGATATCAAGAACATTGCAAACTTCGCAAGAAACCTTACGACCTTGTCATGTATATATTTACAGTAGTAATAAACAAATTCAGAAAAATATTATATTCAGAATATTACAACATTATTTATTATATGTTAGAAACACCATGCCTACATATCTTTATAAACCTTACCAAGCATGAATTGTTTTTCATTATTATATAAATAAGGTAAATTTAACGCTTATAAATCCGATTATTACTGACATCGAGAATATAAACTCTTTATTTAATTTATGCAGAAATTTATAGCGTGAATTGTTCTTGCTAGTTAGCATATTTAACATAAGCAAAAAATTTATACCGAAAATTGTTCTTGTCAGTTAGCATATTTCACATAGGCAAATACATCGATATTGACCCATTTGAAACTTCGTAACCTACTAAAAAATCAGTACATCGTTATTGACTATTAAAAAAGATTGTCGCATTGCGACATAATGTTGTCATATAATATCACACGTGATTTAATCGTTTATTTCGTCTTAATTTTTTTTTTCTATTGAACCATGTAAACAACTTTTCTTATTCGACCCTTCATTATTGTCTAAGTGAATATTTTTTTCGAAACAAACTTTTACGAACTCTTGTTTTTAGAAAAGATTTTCAAATGCAACATCGTGTAGTAGCTTTATATGAAGATCATTACGGCGCGTTTGTAAAATACCCCAAAATTTGAAAACTTTGACTGCTAATACGTAAATAGTAATTAGTAATCTTGGCTAAGATAGTCAATGCTTCCCAGGGCACGTACTGAATCTGTGACAGGTTACGCCGATGATAGTCAATTAATTGACTGTCTATATCTCTAGTGTCAACTAAATTGACATATTAAAACTTTTAAAAAAAATTTGAGTTTACAAAAATTACGTATTTAAATTAATTTTTTTTTTGTACAATATATTCTTTTTCAATTTTTTTTTCTTTTTTCGCATTTCGTATTTAATTTTTTTTCTTTTTTCGTATTTGATATTTTTTTTCTTTCTTTTTTCGTATTTAATTTTTTTTCGTATTTAATTTTTTTTCTTTCTTTTTTTTGTATTTAATTTTTTTTTTGAATCATTCTCTTTTCGCATTTAAAATTTTTCAAATAATGTTGGACTTCAAAAATTCTTCGCAATATAGAATCTTCTCTATAATGAGAGTTTCCTATAACGAGAATAAGTTGTATTTATTTATTTTCATTGCTTTTTTTATATTTTATTATTTTTTGTATTTATTCTTTTTCATATTTAAAGTTTTTTTCGGGTTTAAATTAATTTTTTTGTCTTCAAATTAATTTTTGTACTTAAATTAACCTTCGAAAGTTTGATTGAATCTCTAAATTCTCAAAAAAATAAAAAATATTCGAACAACTTAAATATAGTATATGAAATCGATAACTGTGATTATTTAATACTTCACTATGATCAGTTTATAAAATAAATCAATTATTTTATGGTATTTTTAAATGATAAAATAAT
>CAJVPY010000671.1:0-24350 GCA_910591965.1 Dentiscutata erythropus
TCAGTTTCGTCACCTTTTTCCAGTTTCGTCATTTCGTCATTCGAGATTTTAGTTGACGAAAGACGAAACTAGGTTTCACATTTCGTCAGCGCGAAACCTCAAGGTTTCGTCTAACAACTATAACTCGAAGCCCCATGTTATCTTTTATATATCTAACAAGATAAAGTAAATATAATTCAGTAAAATTTAGGTCAAAAAATCTATTAAAAAAAAAAAAAATTGAATCAATGTGTTACATCAAAAAAGGCAGGCGTAAAATAAGTTCACATATCTTTTTAGTTTAAATTATGTAATATGTGTTGTTAGTATTCAATTAGAAGGGACATGTTCAATAAGTGCTATCAAATAACGTACTTTTTCAAATTGTATCTATTAAGTGTACGAAAGATATGTAAACAGTGTTTTTTCGACTTCAAAATAAAATCAGCTCTTGGAGTTCAAAAGTTTCAAGTTAAAAAAATCAGAGTACTTAACATGTAGTATTCTCTAATAGCATAAAAATCGTTAACCTTAACTCCGTAAATCTTAATTTATCAAAAAAAGAAAAGAGAGTAAATTTATGCAACCTCTAATTCGATTACTTATATACGATCGTTATCAATTACCTGTGGTTAAATGAAGTATCGTAATTGGTTTTATTATTGAAACTCCGCAACAAAATAATTCAACTAAATTAATAAATGAACATTTTGAATAAGCCGTAAATAAATTTTTGTAAATAAGTACCGGTAAATAGTAGAGGTATAGTGCTATATTACTCGATAAATTAAGCAAATATTTTTTTTATTTTTATTTGCAAAAATTATATTTATTTTGATTTTTGATCCCGCATATTGATACTGTCAATTGACTGACAGTCCTGGGCTACAGTATTAATTGAATATCAGGCTCCGGTGTTGGCCGGCAATGATATGCAGTGATCTGCAGGGATCTTCAGTCCAAAATTTTCTTGACATAAAGATTCTCGTTAATTCCAGGTATTGCAGTCAGGGATTTTGCCTAAAATGGACAGTGTAGATCGCACCTTGTATGGTATAGAAATGTCAATCACATGATTCTAGATCATTTGGTTGCACGAAAATCACATGCAATTAACCAATCAAATTTAATCACAACAAAATTTACTTATTAATTAAAAGAAGTTAGCTTTCATTTACTTTTTTTATAATGGCTAATTTCGAGGGATCAAATGGAATTATTTAAAGTAGATATCTTATATTAGATATTCATATATC
Organism: Dentiscutata erythropus; assembly: GCA_910591965.1. Taxonomy (NCBI): domain Eukaryota; kingdom Fungi; phylum Glomeromycota; class Glomeromycetes; order Diversisporales; family Gigasporaceae; genus Dentiscutata; species Dentiscutata erythropus. The sequence goes on from CAJVPY010000671.1 coordinate 1,236, forward strand.
GTTTAATATCAATAAATAAATAAAATATCAAATGATCCCTCGATGATAAAAAATGTTACACAGCCAATCAAATTCACGGAATGACACAGAGATCATTCTAGAATGTGATTTCCTAAAATCCCTGACTGTATTGGTATATCAGTGATCGTTACGTGATACGTGTATTGCTTAAAGATTGCCGAAGTCTTAGAACCTTTCCGCTCGCCAAATCTAAACGTCTCTTTCGATAGGTTATCTTGGTGGTGTTGGTTTGTTTGGTTGATTTGTTAGTTGATTTCTAGATTCCCGGCAAACCATTTTTCCCAAGACCAAATACACTCTGAAAGTTTACTTGGTTCAGTTCAAGTTCAGTCTGGAATTCAAACTCAACTTGAACTTAACTCCAAGTTTGGTTAGTCTGGTCCATAGGAACATTATCAAATCAACTTTCTGAATACAAAATTCGGTAAGTCGGGATTTTTCCAATTCAACTTTCTGAATACAAAAAATCGGTAAGTCAAAAATTTCAAATTTAACTTTCCGGAAGCAAAAATGCAGTAAGTTGAATATTTCAAATTCAACTTTCTGAATACAGAAATTCGGTAAGTCAAATTTTCAAATTCAACTTTCTGAATGCAAAATTCAGTAAGTTGGATTTTTTAAGTAGCTACTATTAGTAGCTATTGATTTTTTTTTTTTTTTTTGACCGAACCCGAACCCTATATAACACAACTATAAAAAAAAGCTAGGAAAACTCAACTTTTAAATTAACAGCCATGATACATACATATTATGAGTTTTTATTTGCGTTTCAATGTTCAAACTCACGTTCATATATTTCTTCATTAACTGTTAATATTTTAAATTTAACAGCCACAATACATAAATATTGATATTATGAGTTTTTGTTTAATAGATTTTGCGTTGCAATGTTCAAACTATCACGTTCATATATTTCTTCATTAACTGTTAATGTTTAAATTTAACATAAATATTGATATTATAAGTTTTTGTTTAATAGATTTTGCGTTGCACATATCGATATATTTCTTCATTAACTGTTAAATATTTTAAATTTAACAGCCGTGAGAGTTTTTGTTTAATAGGTTTTGCGTTGCAATGTTCAAGTATAAACAAACTATCATTCATATATTTATTCATTAACTGTTAATATTTTTGTTTTTTAAATTTAACAGCCACAGATAAACTATAAAAGTTTTCCAAATCTATTATGATAGAAAACCTTTGTTAGATATTACTTTTTCTAGCAGTTTTCTAAAAAATTTTTATATACAAAACTTTTAGTGTGATGTGCAACTTTTATAGTAGTATTCTAACAGAATTTTATAACGCATCCTATAACATGAGATCTGAACAAACTGAATATAATAATTTAGGATAAGGATTAGTATTAAAGTAAAGATAGAGGAGTAGCAAAGACCGCCTTTACCTCAAAATTTCGCAAGGAATTTTTTTATGATGTCAAAGTAGTTGCATAACGAGTTACAAGCGTTTTTTTAATTAAAATGTCTCTATTTTCTTCGATTTCACATGGTCTGATAGTTGATAATCCTATAGAAAATATTTGTAAAAGTTGCATATCACACTAAAGTTCTTTGAAAGAATACCTGTAAAAAAGGTATTTGTGAGCCACGATACATATTATGGGATTTTTTAATTTATTTAATATTAAAAATCAAAGACGTATCTAACTATGACACAGCCTTTAAGGCTTTGTTTTTACTAGTGGCTTCGCCTTTCATGGAACTTTTATATCTGGAATTTCATTTTTTGTGTTGTGAGAAGATTTGTCATTGTAGAGATTTCGTCTTTTGCGGGTTTCGCAAGAAGGCTCACGGTTTCGCAGGAAGTTTCGACTTTCGCAAGAGGTTTCATCTTTTGGGGGTAAGTTTCAGTTTTTGTCATAGTTTTGTCTAACAGTTCTAGGTCAGATTTAAAATAAGCAGACTAAAGAACCTTTGTAGTTGCTAACCGTAGGTTGGTCAGAGTTTGCTAATGAACAATTCTAAATTTTTTTTAAAAAAAAAACTTGTCCTCGAATTTCTGCATGAGCTATTACAAGAATTAAACATGATAGCGCTGAAATCTTATGACACCATAAAGATAATGATAATCTTATTATTATTATTATATGCATACATAAATGCAATACATTACCGTTCAAAATAAGATTAAGATAAACAATTTCTTCTCATCATAATAGATTGAATATTAAGATTCAGGTAAAGCTTTCAGTGCTATCAACACAACCGCTATTATTATAATTAGTGTTGCCACACTGGAGCATTTACTACTGTGCAATATAGCAATGGAATTGATATAAAAGTTTTTTCTGCTAAATTATCGTAATCGTTAAATTAATAAATAAAGCTACAGAATTAGCCAACATTTGGTTATAACAGTTTTTTGGTCTTTTGTATTAAAAAATATATGACTGTAGAATTTTTGAAGCATTAAATAGAATATACGTTAAATAGAATCAGTAGAATAGAACTGAAATAATACTATAATATATTACACTTAAAACTTCTCAATTTATTTTTATTAATTCACTAGAATCAAATAAACGATTAATATGACTCCAATCAAATGGAATGCTGATGATAAGTCCAAACTTTTAAATGTGGATTCAAATGGACTTAAAGTAAATTATAAAGGTGAGAACACATAAAATTCCAAATATGTTTTTCTAAGTTTACTTGAAAATTCATAATTATCAAGGTATTTTGCATAAAAATTTAAAGTTCCTAGCCAAAATAAAGATAATAAAGATCGTGGCCAAATTGAAGATCGTGACCAAAATAAAGATGCTGTAATTCGTACAAATAAACCAATTCCATTACACTGCAAAATGTTTTACTTTGAAATTGATATTAAAAATGAAAAAAATGGGTAAGAAGCAAAACATCTGTTAATTTTAAATAAGCTTCATTTCCTTATAAGTTCTTAAATCCGTTTAAAGAATTATTGCAATTGGATTTTGCACCAAGTCAGCTGAACTGAATAAGTTACCCGGTAACTATGGAATCTAATGTTTATTGCCATAAAAATATATTCTTATCATTGTTAAATCTCCATAGGATGTGGTGAGAACTCGTGGGGATATCATAGTGATGATGGAAATTTTTTCGATAGTTCACAGATCGAAGAGCCATATGGTCCTACTTTTAAAACCAACGATACTATTGGGTGTTGTTTAAACTTTAGAAATAACACTGTATTTTACACCAAAAATGGTGTAAATTTAGGTAATTATTATTTAATGCTTTCGTGATCCGCCAGGGAACCAGTGAAAAAATATAGTAAACTTTGGAGATATATTTACTATGTATATTTTGCCTTTCTTAGAATCTGGAGTTTCCCAAAGGATAAATCGATTTTTACTAAGCAACCCTCTTTTCAACTTCCAACAAAAGTTGTAGAGAGAATTTCGAGCATAGTGGTGGTTGGAACGTTAAAATCGGCCCGTGAGATATGGGTGTGTTTGTCTTCACGACTATATGTTTACTTTGTTTACACGAATAATAAACATAGTCGCGAAGACAAAAATGCCCATAATGTTCGAAAATCTCCTCTACAATTTTGTTAGAAGTTGAAAAGAGGGTTGCTTAGTAAAAAATCGATTTGTCCTTTGGGAAGCTTCAGATTCCTGGCGGATCACGAATTAATTTATTTGTGTAGGAAAGTTTATAATGTTTTACACCATTTTTTAAGGACTTGCATTTCAAGATTTAAAAGATTTAAGAGGTTTTCTTTATCCTTGCATTGGAATGAGAACAAAACTCGAAACAATGTCTATAGAGGCGAATTTTGGACATAAACCGTTTAAATATACAGGTACAATATATTTTATCAAGTGCGGAATATTAATTTTTTGAAGTTTATTTTAATATTACCTTCATAAATAGCAATAACTGATAATGATATTGATGATGATCAATTGAAAGAAAAATGGATTAAAGCTCTTAAACAATGCGATAATGAAGATAAAGACATGATTGAAGATTTTACCAAGTCATTAGGAATTAACCAAAATAATACGTTTGCGTTAAGATATAGTGCAAAGGCTTATTTTATTATGGGAAAATATGTTGAGGCGCTTGCGGATTTAAAAAAATTATTTGAAATTGAGCCAAAGAATGCATTCGTGTTAAGATATCGTGGAGAAACTTATTTTATATTGAATAGATATAATGAATCAAATACAGACTTAAAAAATTTATTAGAAATAAACAAAGATGATGAATGGGCATTAAAAGCAAGTGAAGAAATTAGCAGGCGGTAACTATAGTAGAATTTTGTCCATAAAAAATGAATAACATATTTTATTGTTATCTGTTATTTTCTTATGCTACGTGTTAAATCAACAGCTTGTAAGTGTAGAATTTTGTTCATAAAAATGAACGAAATAGATTTCAATTATTCTTTTTTCCGTCTGTTATTTGTTATTTATTTAATTGTTATGATATGTGTTAAATCAACAGGGGGTAAGTGTAGAATTTATTTATAAAAATGAACATCATATTTTATCGTTAACGAACGAAATAAATTTCTCTAATAATTATTCTTTCTTTATCTGTTTTCTTATGTTACATGTTAAATCAACAGAAAGTAAGTGTAGAATTTCATTCATAATAAATGAACATATTTTATTGCCAACAAACGAAATATATATCCATTAATTATTACTCTTATGCCACGTGTTAAATAAACAGCTTGTAAGTGTAGAATTTTATTCATAAAAAATGATCATACTTTATTGGCTGCGAAATTCTTTCTCTTATCTATTATCTGTCATTCACTTATTTGTTATGCTACGTGTTAAATCAACAAAGCGTAAGTGTAGAATTTATTCGTAAAAAATGATCAACATATTTAATTGTCAACGAACGAAATATATTTCTCTATTAATTATTCCTTCTCTTATCTATCATTCACTTATTTGTTATTATACGTGTTAATTAAACAGAGCGTAAGTATAGAATCTTATTCATAAAAAGAAAATTGGTTTATTGTCGATGAATGAAATGTATTTCTTTATTAATTATTCTTTCTTTTATCTGTCATTGTTATTCATTATTTGTTATGCTACATGTTAAATCAACAGCTTGTAAGTGTAGAATTTTATTCATAAAAATTTTATTGTTAATGAAAAAATATACAGCATCTCTATTAATTATTCTATCTATCATTTGTTATTCACCTATTTGTTATGCCATGTGTAAAATCAATAGAAAGTAGGCCTAGAATTTTATTCATAAAATCATCAACAAACAAAATGTATTTCTTAATTACTCTTTCTCCTATCTGTTATACTACGTACATGTTAAATCAACAGCGCGTAAGTGTAGAATTTATTCATAAAATTGTCAATGATTAAATATTTCTTAATTAATATTCATTATCTTATCTATTATTTGTTATTCACCTATTCATTATACTACGTATTAAATTAACAGGGAGTAAGTGTAGAATATTATTCATAAAAATGAATAACATATTTTATTGTCAATGAACAAAAATATATCCTTTATTAATTATTCTTATCTATTATTGTTATTTTCTTATACTACGTGCATGTTTAACTAATAGATGGTAATTATAGAATTTTATTCATAAGTGAACAACATATTTATTATTAACAAACGAAATATATTTCTATATTAATTACTCTTTCTCTCATCTGTTATTTTTATTCACTCATTTGTTATGCTATGTGTTAAATCAACAGGGAGTAAGTATAGAATTTCAAGATCAACATATTTTATTGTTAATGAACTCTTCTATCAATTATTCTTTTATTTGTTATGTTACGTGTTAAATCAACAGAGCGTAAGTGTAGAATTTTATTTATAAAAAATGAGCAATGTATTTTATTTCAATGAACGAATATAATTGTTCTTTCTCTTATTTGTTATCTGTTATTTCTTATGCTATGTGTATATTAAACTAACAGACGGTAATTATAGAATTTTATTTATAAAAAATGAAAAGTTTATTGTCAATAAACAATATATAATTCTCTATTAATTATTCTTTCTTTTATCTGTTATGTGTTATTGTTATCCACTTATTTGTCATACTACATATTAAATCAACAGTGCGTAAGTATAAAATTCATTCATAAAAAATCAACATTTTTTATTATTAATAAACGAAATATATTTTTTTATTAATTATTCTTTCTCTTATTGTTATCGTTATCACTTATTTGTTATGCTATGCATTAAATCAACAGCTTGTAAGTATAGAATTTTATTCATAAAAAATGAATAACATACTTTATTGTCAACGAATAAATATATTTCTCTATTAATTACTCTTTCTTTTATCTATTATCTTCTTATGCTATATGTGTGTTAAATTAACAGTGCGTAAGTATAGAATTTTATTCATAAAAAATTATTAACACATTTTGTTTCAATTAATTATTATTATCTGTCATTTTGTATTCACTTATTTGTTATGTTACGTGTTAAATCAACAGCTTGTAAGTGTAGAATTTTATTCATAAAAAATAAATATATTTTATTATCAACGATGAAATATATTTCTCTACTTAACTATTTTTTTCTTATCTGTTATTCACTTATTTGGTATGCTACGTGTTAAATCAACAGTTTGTAAGTGTAGAATTTTATTTATAAAAAATGATGTTTTATTGTCAACGAACGAAATATATTTCTCTATTTATTATTATTCTCTTATTTGCTATTTGCTTTTTCTTATGCTACATATATGTTAAACTAATAGACGGTATTATAAGATTTTATTTATATAAAATGAACATATTTTATTGTCAATGAACGAATATATTTCTCTATTAATTATTCTTTTTCTTATCTGTTATTTGTTATTCACTTATTTGTTAAATCAATAGAGAGTAAGTGTATTTCTTTATTAATTATTCTTTATTTTATTTTATCTGTATTCACTTATTTGTTATGCCACATGTTAAATTAATAGAGCGTAAGTGTAGAATTTATTTATAAGAACATGAACAACATATTTTTTATTGTCAACAAATGAAATATATTTCTCTATTAATTATCCTTTCTCTTATTCGTTATCTTATTTGTTATATTACATGTTAAATCAATAGAGCGTAAGTGTAAATTTTATACATAAAATTATCAACATATTTTATTGTCGGTAAACGAAATATATTTCTATTCTTTCTCTTATTTTCTTATATTACACATATATTAAACTAATAGATGGTAATTATAGAGTTTTATTCATAAAAAATGGACAATATATATCTTATTGTCAATGAACGGAATATATTTTATTAATTATTCATTCTCTTATCTTTTTTTGTTATGCTACATGTAAAATCAACAGGAAGTAAGTATAGAATTTATTTATAAAAATGAACTTATTTTATTGTCAATAGGCGAAATAATTTACTATTATTCTTCTTTTATTTGTTATCTATTATTCACTTATTTGTTATGCTGTTTTGAATCAACAGAGAGTAAGTTTTTATTATTAGTGAATAAATATATTTTTCTATTAATTGTCATATTGTATGTTATATCAACAGTTTGTAAGTGTAGAATTTTATTCATAAAAAATGAATATATATTATTGTCAATGAATGAAATATAGTTCTCTATTAATTATTATTTTCTCACCTGTTATTTATTCATTTATTGTAATGCGGTATGTTAAATCAACAGGGAGTAAGTGTAGAATTTTATTTGTAAAAATAAACAACGTAATTTATTGTCAACGAACAAAATATATTTCTTTATTAATTCTTCTCTTATTTGTTATCTATTATTTTCTTATGCCACATGCATGCTTAACTAATAGATGGTAATTATAGAATCTTATTCATAAAAATGAACAAAATATTTTATTGTTAATGAATCAAATATATTTCCCTATTAATTATTTTTTCTCTTATCTGTTATTTGTCAGCTTGTAAGTGTAGAATTTTACTTATATAAATGAATATTTTTATTGTCAACAAATAAAATATATTTCTCTATTAATTATTATTTGTTTTATCTGTTATTTACTTATTTGTATTAAATCAACAGAGCGTAAGTATAGAATTTTATTCATAAAAAAATGAACAACATATTTTATTGTCAACAAATAAAATATTTCTATATTAACTATTCTTTCACTTGTCTGTTATTTTTATTTGTTATGCTATGTGTTAAATTAACAGGGAGTAAGCCAGAATTTTATTTATAAAAATAAACAGTATATTTTATTGCCAACGTACAAAATATATTTCTCTATTAATTTTTCTTTCTCTTATTTGTTATCTGTTATTTTCTTATACAACATGCATATTGAATTAATAGATGGTAATTATAGAATATTATTTATAAAAATGAACATATTTTATTCATTAATGAAAATATATTTTTTAAAATTATTCTTTCTTTATGTTACGTGTTAAATCAACAGGGGGTAAGCGTAGAATTTTATTATCAACATATTTTATTTTCAACGAACAAAATATATTTCTCTATAAAGGAAACATCTAAAGCAAGGTATGTTCATAAGATTTTGATAACTTAATTAAAATTAGGGTAAGGTAAATTGCCTTCCCACCATTTTTTTTCTTGTATTTTTTCTCTCATCAGGTTGATCCAATAAAAAATTTATGGCTTGATTGGCTATTGGTTATGTGAACACACCCGGATTTAGGAGATTCCTCAATTAATTAATCTTTCTCTCATCTGTTATTTGTTATTTGCTCATTTGTTATGCTGCATGTTATATCAACAGGAAGTTAGTATAAAATTTATTCATAAAAAATGATCTTAACAAACGAAATATATTTCTCTATTTATTATTCTTTCTCTTATTTGTTATTTGTTATTTTCTTATGCTACGTCTTAAATCAACAGTGCGTAAGTGTAGAATTTTATTTATAAAAAATGAACATGTTTTATTATCAATAAATAAAATATATTTCTCTATTAATTATAATTTTTATCTATTATCTGTTGTTCACTCATTTACTTATGCTACATATTAAATCAACAGCTTGTAAGTATAAAATTTTATTTATAAAAAATGAACATATTTTATTGTCAATTAACGAAATATTTCTCTATTACTTATTTTTTATCTGTTCTTCACTTATTTGTTGTGATGTCACGTGTTAAATCAACAGCTTGTAAGTATAGAATTTTCATTGTCAACAAATAAAATATATTTCTCTATTAATTATTCTTTCTCTTATCTGTTATTCACTTATTTGTTATACTATGTATTAAATCAATAGTTCGTAAGTGATAATTTTTATTCATAAAAATGAACAACATATTGTCAACAAGAAAATATATTTCTCTATTAATTATTTTTCTATTATCTGTTATTTACTTAATTGTTATGCTACATATTAAATCAACAGGGGGCAAGTGTAGAATTTTATTTATAAAATTGCCAATGAATGAAATATATTTTTATCCCTTTCTTATCTGCTATTCATTTATTTGTTATACTATGTGTTAAATCAACAGGGGGTAAGCATAGAATTTTATTTATAAAAATGAACAACACATATTATTGCCAACATATGAAATATATTTTCTCTATTAATTATTCATTCTCTTATCTGTTATTTGTTATTTTCTTATACTACATGCACGTTAAATTAATAGACGGTAATTATAGAATTTATTTATAAAAAATGAACATATTTTATTGTCAATGAATGAAATATATTTCTCTATTAATTATTTTTTCTCTTATTTATTATTTACTTATTTGTTATACTATGTGTTAAATCAATAGAGCGTAAGTGTAGAATTTTATTATTATTAATTATCCTTTTTTGTGTTATTCACTTATTTGTCACATGTTATATCACAGGGAGTAAGTATAGAATTTTATAAAAATAAACACACACAAACATTCTGTGCCAGGTTATGTTGAAGGTCATATGGTTTACAAATAGTAGGGTTACAATAAATTCTGAGAAGGAAAAAAAGTAGACTAGCTTAGCCGACTAAAGTCATGTGGCTTACAACACTACACAGAATGTTTGGGTGCAAAATAAACACTTATTGTTAATAAACGAAATATATTTTTCTATTAATTATTCTTCTCTTATCTGTTATTTGTTATTTTCTTATGCAACGTGCATATTAAATTAATATATAGATGGTAATTATAGATTTTATTCATAAAAAGTGATCAACATATTTTATTGCCAATGAGCAAAATTCTTTCTTTTATCTTTATTTGTTATTGACTCATTTGTTATGCTACATATTAAATTAACAGCTTGTAAGTGTGGAATTTTATTATAAAAAAAACAATATACTTTTTGTTAACAAACAAAAATATATTCTCTATTAATCATTCTTTCTCATTTATTATTCATTTAACAGCGCGTAAGTGTAGATTTTATTTATAAAAATTATTAATATATTTTATTGTCAATGAACAAACAAATATATAACTCTCTTAATTATTATTTCACTTATTTGTTATCTGTTATTTTTCTTATGCCATGTGCATGTTAAACTAATAGATAGTAATTATAGAATTTTATTTATAAACATAAACAACATATTTTGCTGTTAATGAACAAATGTATTTTTTTATTAATTATTCTTTCTCTTATCTGTTATCTTTTATTTACTTATTTGTTATGCTACGTGTTAAATCAACAGCTTGTAAGTGAAGAATTTTATTTATAAAAAATAATATATTTTATTGTCAATAAACGAATTATGTTTCTTATTAATTATTTTTCCTTTTATATGCTATCTGTTATTCACTTATTTGTTATAATACATGCTAAATCAATAGTGCGTAAGTGTAGAATTTTATTCATATAAAATAAACACATGATTTATCGTCAACAAATGAGATATATTTTTCTATTAATTATCTTTTTATTATCTCTATTTGCATTAAATTAACAGAGTGTAAGTGTAGAATTTATTCATAAAAGATGAACAACATATTTTTATTGTCAACTATTATTTATTCTTCTTTTATCTGTTATCTGTTATTGCACATTTGTTATGATACACATTAAACAACAGCTTGTAAGTCTAGAATTTTATTTGTAAAAATAATTATATTTTATTGTCAATGAACAAAATTATTTCTCTATTATATTTCTTTATCTTTTATTTGTTATTTACATATTTGTTTAAATTAACAGAGCGTAAGTGTAGAATTTATTCATCATACTTTATTGTCAACTAGCAAATAAAATATTTATCTCTATTATTCTTTCTCTTATTTATTTTTATTTATTATTTCTTATGCTATGTGTTAAATTAACAGAGCGTAAGTGTAGAATTTTATTCATAAAAAATGAACAACATATTTTATTGTTAACAAATAAGATATATTTCTCTATTAATCATTTTTTTCTTATTTGTTTATCTGTTATTTACATATTTGCAGAACGTAAGCATAGAATTTAATTCATAAAAAATGAACAACATATTTTATTGATGAATAAATAAAATACATTTCTCTATAATTCTTCTTTCTATTATTTGTATCTGTTATTCACTCATTTGTTATGCTACGTTAAAATCAATAGCTTGTAAGTGTAGAATTTATTCATAAAACAGTCAATATATTTTATTGTTAACGAATGAAATATGCATTTCTATTAATCATTTTTCTCTTATTTGTTATCAATTATTTTCTTATGCTACGTGTTAAATCAATAGGGGGTAAGTATAGAAATTTATTCATAAATAATGATTATATTTATCTATTATCTCTTATCCGTATTTATTATTTACTTATTTGTTATGCTACTTGTTAAATCAACAGCTTGTAAGTGTAGAATTTTATTCATAAATAATGACCAACAAAACACAGTATATTTCTCTATTAATTACCCTTATTTTATCTGCTATCTGGTATGTTTTCACTCATATGTTATACCATATATTAAATTAACAGAGTGTAAGTGTAGAATTTTATTCATAAAAATAAATAATATATTTTATTGTCAATGAACGAAATATATATCTATTATTTGTTATTCACTATTTATTAAATCAACAGCTTGTAAGTATAGAATTTTAATAATTAAAAATGAACATATTTTATTGTCTATAAACGAAATATATTTCTCTATTAATTATTCATTCTCTTCTTATTCGTTATTCACTCATTTGTTATACCATGTGTTAAATCAACAGCTTGTAAGTATAGAATTTTATCATAGAAAATGATCAACATATTGTAAACGACTGAAATTCTTTCTCTTATCTGTTATTTCTTATGCTATATATATATTAAACTATTAGATAGTAATTATAGAATTTTATTTGTAAAAAATGAGCCTGTTTTACTGTCAACAAATGAAATATAGCTTTTGGTTATCACTACATATTAAATCAACAGTGCGTAAGTGTAGAATTTTATTCATAAAAAATGATCTACAGTATTTTTATTGTCAGTAAATGAAATATATTTCTCTATTAATTATTCTTTCTCTTGTCTGTTATCTGTTATTCACTTATTTATTATGCTACTTGCTAAATCAACAGTGTGTAAGTGTAAAATTTATTTATAAAATTGTCAATGAATGAAATATATTACTCTATTAATTATTTTTTCTTTTATCTGTTACCCATTATTCACTTATTTGCTATGCTATATATTGAATTAACAGCTTGTAAGTATAGAATTTTATTCATAAATTAACATTTTATTGTGAACGAACGAAATATATTTCTCTATTAATTATCTTTCTCTTATTTATTCACTAAATTGTTATGCTCGTGATAATGAACAAATTCAATTCTCTATTAATTATTCTTTCTCTTATTTTGTTATCTATTATTCACTCATTTGTTATGCTACATGTTAAATCAACAGCTTGTAAGTGTTAAAGTTTATTTTATAAAAATTTTATTATTAATGAATGAAATATTTCTCTATTAATCATTTTTTTTCTTATCCGTTATTTGTTATTTTCAATACTACATGTATGTTAAACGAATAGACGGTAATTATAGAATTTTATTCATAAAAAATAAACAACATATTTTATTGTCAATAAAACAAGTATATTTCTTTATTGATTGTTCTTTTTTTATCTATTATTCACTTATGCACGTGTCAAATTAACAGAAAGTAAGTATAGAATTTTATTTATAAAAAATGATCAATATATTTTATTGTTAATGAACAAAATAAATTTCTCTATTAACTGTTCTTTTTTTTTTATCTGTTATATTCTTATACTATGTGCATATTAACTCAACAGTATGTAAGTGTAGAATTCTATTCATAAAAAAATAGCAACATATTTTACTGTCTCTTAATTTTTATCTGTTATTTGTTACTTCGTGTTAAATAAACAGCTTGTAAGTGTAGAATTTTATTCATATATTTATTGTCAATGAACAAAATATATTTCTCCATAAATTATTCTTTCTCTTATCTGATATCTGTTATTTACTCATTTGTTATGCTATATGTTAAATCAACAGAGTGTAAGTGTAAAATTTTATTTATAAAAAATGGTCAACATATTTTATTGTCAATAGACAAATGAAATATCTTTCTCTTATCTATTATTTGTTATGTATTTTTTTGTTATGCTATGTGTTAAATCAACAGCTTGTAAGTATAGAAGTTTATTCATAAAAATGAACATATTTTATTGTCAATGAATGAAATAGATTTCTCTATTAATTATTTTTTATCTTGTCTATTATTTGTTATTCACTTATTTGTTATACAACGTGTTAAATCAACAGTGCGTAAGTGTAGAATTTTATTCAAGACTATCATGTTTTATTGTTAACGAATGAAATATATTTTTCTTAATTATTTTTCTCTTAAATCAACAGAGTGTAAGTGTAGAATTGTATTCATAAAATTGACAGCAAGCAAAATATATTTCTCTATTAATTATTCTTTCTTATATTTATTATTTGTTATGTTACATGTTAAAACAGCTTGTGAGTATAGAATTTTATTCATAAATATATATATATATATTATTGTCAATATATTTCTCTATTAATTATTCTTTCGCTTTCTGCTATCTGGTATTCGCTCAATTATTATACTATATATTAAATCAACAGGGGGTAATCATAGAATTTTTTTCATAAAAATTATTATTGTCATTGAACAAATGAAATATATTTTACTATTAATTATTCTTTCTCTATCTGTTATTCACTTATTTATGCTATGTATTAAATCAACAGAGTGTAAGCGTAGAATTTTATTTATATAAAATGATCAACATATGGGCTAGATGCTAAAAAAAGTGACAAAATTGATAATTTTTTCAAAAGATGTTTTTTTAGATAAATCAATTTAAAGTAAAACTAAGATCATTTTTCACTTAAAACACAAAAGTAGCTGTGTTAATAAAATTTTGCAATATAGCTTCTTAAAGTTTGCATTTTCTTATAATTTATTATAAGATTTATAGCATAAAAATTTATTATTATTTTTTTTGTCAACTTCGTCCCTTTTCTCAGCAACAAGCCCATATTTTGTTGTCAATAAACGAAATATATTTCTCTATTAATTCTTCTTTCCCTTAACTGTTATCTATTATTTACTCTTTTTTTATGCATATATTAAATCAATAGGGGGTAAGTGTATAAATTATTCATAAACATGAACAATATATGTCATGGCTGATGCTGAAATTTTAACCTACTTTATTATGAAATTTTAAAATTTTGGAGTTTTTAAGGTTTTTTTTTTAGGGTTAGGGTTTAGGGTATTGTTGTTAGTAAAAAAGTATATGTGAATTTTAGTGCGTATTACAGTATTATAGATTTAAATGGGGACTCTAAATTTTCACATCAGCTAATTTAGCCACGACAATATATTTTATTGGCAATAAATGAAATATATTTCTCTATTAATTATTATCTGTTATTTTTTATGCTACTGTACATGTTAAATCAACAGGGGGTAAGTATAGAATTTATGAACATATTTTATTACCAATGAACGAAATATATATTCTATTAATTTTTATTCTCTTATCTATTATTTGTTATTTTTTTATGTCATATTAATAGATGGTAATTATAGAATTTTGTTTGTAAAAATGAACATATTTTATTATTAGCAAAATTTTTTTTATCTGTTATCTGTTATTCACTCATTTGTTATGCTATATACTAAATTGACAGCTTGTAAGTGTAGAATTTTATTAATAAAAAAATAATTATGTTTTATTGTCAGCAATTAAAATATATTCTCTATTAATTTTCTTTCTCTTATCTGTTATTTGTTATGTTATGCTATGTGCTAAATCAACAGTGTGTAAGTATTAAATTTTATTTATAAAAACGATCAACATATTTTATTGCCAATGAATAAAATATAATTATTCTTTCTCTTATCTGTTATCTGCTGTTTACTCATTTGTTATACTACATGTTAAATCAACAGTGCGTAAGTGTAGAATTGTATTCATAAAATTGACTGAGAATAAAATATTTTCCCCTATTTGTTATCTTTCTCTTATCTGTTATCTGTTATTCACTCACTTTTTATGCTACATGCTAAATTGACAGCTTGTAAGTATAGAATTTTATTTATAAAGTAAATATTTTTATTGTCAACAAACAAAATATATATTTTTTTATTAATTATTCTTTCTCTTATCTGTAATTTACTTATTTGTTATTCTACATGTAAATCAACAGCTTGTAAGTATGGAATTTTATTTATAAAAAATGAATCTATTTTATTATTAGCAAACAAAATAAATTTTTCTATTATTTTTTATTTTTTTTATCTTATGTTCACTTATTTGTTATGCTGTGTTTAAACAATAGAGCGTGAGTGTAGAATTTTATTTATAAAAAATGAGCAACATATTTTATTGACAACGAAATATATTTCTCTATTAATTATTTATTTCTCTATTAATTATTCCTTTTCTTACCTATTATTTGTAATTCACTAATTTGTTATGTCACATGTTAAATCAACAGCTTGAGTATAAAATTTTATTCATAAAAATGAACAACATATTTTATTTTCAGTAAGCGAAATATATTACTCTATTAATTATTCTTTCTCTTATCTGTTACTTGCTATTTTCTTATATTATATGCATCTTAAACTAATAGATGGTAATTATAGAACTTTATTCATAAAAATTAACATATATTTCTCTATTAATTATTCTGTTATCGTTATATCTTAAATCAATAGTATGTAAGTGTAAAATTTTATTCATAAAAAAATGAACATATTTTATTGTCAATGAATAAGTTAGTGTATTTTCTCTATTAATTATTCTTTCTCTTATCTGTTATCTGGATTTGTTATACTATGTGTTAAATCAATAGCATGTAAGTATGGAATTTTGTTTATAAAATGAATATATTTTATTTCCAATATTTCTCTATTAATTAATCTGTTATCGGTATACATTCATTTGTTATGCTATGTGTTAAATTAACAGTATGTAAGTGTGAATTTTATTAATAAAAAATGAAAATATTTAATTGTTAATGAATGAAATATATTTCTCTATTGATTATTCTTTCTCTTATTTGTTATTCTATGTGTTAAATTAACAGTTTGTAAGTATAGAATTTTATTCATAAAAATGAACATATTTTGTCAAAGAATGAAATATATTTCTCTATTAATTATTTTTCTCTTATCTATTGTCTGTTATTCACTTATTTGTTGTGCTACGTGTTAAATCAACAGTGCGTAAGTAGAACTTAATTCATAAAAAATAAATTACGTATTTTATTGTCAACAAATAAAATATATTTTTTAAAATTATTCTTATTGTTATTTATGTGTGTTTTATTTTTTTTATCTACATCTTAAATCAACAGGGGGTAAATGTATAATTTTATTATAAAAATAAACAACATATTTTATTGCCAATGAATGAAATATTTCTATATTAATCGTTCTTTCTCTTATTTATTATTTGTTATTTTCTTATACTACATACATATTAAACTAATAGATGGTAATTATAGAATTTTATTTATAAAAAATAGTCAGTGCATTTTATTGTTAACGAATAAAATTGTTATCTATTATTCGCTCATTTGTTATATTACACGTTAAATTAACAGCTTGTAAGTGTAAAATTTTATCATAAAAATAAACATTTTTATTGTCAATAAAAAAATATTTTCTCTATTAACTGTTCTTTCCTTTATTTGTTATGCTATATGTTAAATCAAACAGTGGGTAAATGTAGTTTATAAAAATGAATAATATATTTTATTATCAATAAATGAAATCTATTTCTCTATTAATTATTTTAAAACTCTTGTCTGTTATTTGTTATACATTTATTTGTTATACCATACACTAAATCAACAGGAAGTAAGTGTAAAATTTTATTGTCAAAGAGCGAATATATTTCTCTATTAATTATTCTTTGTCTTATTTGTTACCTGTTATTTTTTATACTACGTAATAAATCAACAGGGGGTAAGTATAGAATTTTATTTATAAAATGAACTTATTTTATTGTCAAAGAATGAAATATATTTTTCCGTTTTACAAATTGCTTTTAAGAGGATTTATATGTTATTTTTGCAAGACTTCTTTAAACTCATTTAGGAAATAGCCTCTGGCTGTCAATTAGTAAAACAGGAGAATGATTGAATATTATTTCCTGGATTTTTTCTCTTTGGCTCTAATAGGAGCCAAAAAAATCCAGGGAAATAATTCATTATTCCTGTCATGCCAAGAATAAATAGTATTTAATAATTATTCTTGTTTATTTATGTGTTATACTTCGTTTGAAATCAATAGGAAGTAAGTGTAGAATTTTATTCGTAAAAAATAAATGATGCATTTTATTGTTAATGAATGAAATATATTTTATACTAATTATTCTTTCTCTTATTTGTATTCGTCATTCATTTGTTATATTATGTGTTAAATCTACAGTGCGTAAGTATAGAATTTTATTTATAAAATGAGTATTTTTATTGTCATAAACAAAATATATTTCTCTATTATTTTTTCTCTTATCTATTATCTGTTATTCACTTATTTATTATGCTACGTATTAAATCAACAGGCAGTAAGTATAAAATTTTATTCATAAAAAATAAACATATCTAGTTGTCAATGAACAAAATATATTTCTCTATTAATTATTCTTTTTCTCATTTGTTATTTATTATTCACTCATTTATTATGCCACATGTTAAATCAACAGGAAGTAAGTATAAAATTTATTCATAAAAATTGAATATATTTTATTGTCAATAAACAAAATACAGTCAGACCTCCCTAAATGCAACCCCCAATGCAATACTTCTCTTAAAGCAACCTCAAATTTTGGCCAAATATATTTCTGACCTCCATAAATGCAATTTTTCTTATTGTTCTCTAAATGCATTTTATTGAAAGTTTGGTCTTAACGAGTTCTATTTAAGGAGATTTGACTATATTTGTTAATTACAGTCAGACCTCTCTAAGTGCATGCTCTTGGGACCACACTTTAATAACGTGCATATAGAGAATAATAAGAAAAAGTGCATTTATAGAGGTCAAGTATATATTTGGGCCAGCAGTTGAGCATACATTTAGAGAGGGTGTGCACTTATAGAGGGTGTATTTATATTTATAGAGGTCTGACTATATTATTTTTTCCCTTATCTGTTATTTACTTATTTATTATGCTGTGTTAAATCAAAAGTTTGTAAGTGTAGAATTTCATTCATAAAAAATGAACAACATATTTTTATTGTCAACAAACAAGATATATTTTCCTATTACCTGCAATTTGCGGCAAATAGTGCCCGGGTCTCATACGTTCCTAGGTCTTAAAAATTGATTAGTACCCCCTGGGACCATCAATTGACTATATAATTGAACTAAATTGATGCTCAATTGATGGTGAGCAGGTACTTTAACAAGGAGTACTATTTGCCGAAAATTAAAGTAATATCTTTTTTTCTTATCTGTTGTCTGTTATTCACTTATTTGTTATGCTTTATGTTAAATCAATAGTGCGTAAGTGTAGGATTTTATTTATAAGAATGAATAAGTATGAGTTATCAGTCGTGTCATAAATGATAACTGATTATTCATCTACTAAAGACTAATAATTTGGTTATCCGAATATATGACATAAGCACTAAGTGATTTCTATGTAATTTATTCAGTCATCTCCTAACATAAATATGCAAATATTTACTCATTTCATGCGAATGAATTTTGTATATTGTATTAGAAGATGACCGATATTGTTAACAAAGTATATTTCTTATTAATTATTCTTTATCTGTTATTCACTTATTTGTTATACTACATGTTAAATCAACAGTGCGTAAGTGTAGAATTTTTATTCAAAAAATATACAACATATTTTCTTTTCAACAAAAATATATTTTTCTCTTTTTCTTGTCTGTCATTTGTTATTTACTTATTTGTTATGCTACATATTAAATCAACAGGGAGTAAGTGTAAAATTTTATTCATAAAATGAATATAATTTATTGTTAATTAACGAATTATATTTCTCTATTAATTATTCTTTCTTTAATTTGTTATTTGTTATTTTCTTATGCTATGTGCATAGATGGTAATTATCTGCTATAGAATTTTATTCATAAAAAAAATGAACAACAAATTTTGTCAACAAATGAAATATTTAATTATTCTTTTTTCTTATCTGTTACCTGCAATCCACACTACATGCTAAATTAACAGGGAGTAAGTATAGAATTATATTCATAAAAATGAACTGTATATTTATTGCAACAAACAAAATATATTGCTCTATTGATTATTTTTTCTCTTATCTGTCATTCACTTATTTGTTTATGCTATGTGTTAAATCAACAGAAAGTAAGTGTAGAATTTTATTTGTAAAATTGTTAATGAACGAAATTCTTATCTTTTATCTGTTATTCACTTATTGGGTTATGCTACATGTTAAATCAACAGAAAGTAAGTGTAAAATTTTATGAACAACATATTTTATTGTCAATAAATGAAATATATTTCTCCATCGATCATTTTTTCTTTTATATATTATTTGTTACTCACTTATGCTATGTGTTTAATTAACAGCTTGTAAGTGAAGTAGAATTTTATTCATATTGCCAACGAAAGAAAAACAGTATATTTCTCTATTAATTATTCTTTTATCCATTATCTTACTTTTTATACTACGTGCATATCAAACTAATAGACGGTAATTATAGAATTTTATCTATAAAAATAAACAGCATATTTTATTGTCAATGAATAAATATATTTTTCCATTATTTATTCTTTCTCTTATCTATTATCTGTTGTTATGCTATTTGTTAAATCAATAGAGCGTAAGTGTAAATTTTATTCATAAATAATGAACAACATATTTTATTGTCAGTGAACGAAAATGTATTTCTTTATTGATTATCTTTTCTCTTATCTGTTATTCACTTATTTATTTTTGCTATGCATTAAATCAACAGAATGTAAGTATAGAATTTTATTCATAAAAAATGAACATATTTTATTGTCAATAAACGAATTATATTTTTCTATTAATTATTCTGTTATGTTTACATGCTATATCAACAGAAAGTAAGTATAGAATTTTATTTATAAAAAATGATATATTTTATTGTCAATGAATAAAATATATTTCCCTATTAATTATTCTTTCTCTTATCTATTATTTTCTTATGCTACATGCTTGTTAAACTAGACGGTATTACAAAAATTTATTCATAAAAAATGAACATATTTTATTTTCAACGAGCAAAATATATTTCTCTATTAATTATTCTTTCTTTTAACTGTTATCTGTTATTCACTTATTCATTATTACATGTTAAACCAACAGGGAGTAAGTATAGAATTTTATTCATAAAAAATGAATGATATATTTTATTGTTAACGAATATATTTCGCTATCAATTATTCTTTCTCTTATCATTTGTTTGTTATACTATGTGCTAAATCAACAGCTTGTAAGTATAGAATTTTATTCATAAAAAATGAACAATATATTTTATTGTCGACAAATGAAATAGATTTCTCTATTAATTATTTTTTATCTTATTTTTATTATTTGTTATACTATGTGTTAAATCAACAGCTTGTAAGTGTAGAATTTTATTTATAAAATTGTCAGCAAACAAATCTATTTCTCTATTAATTCTCTTATCTAATAATCATACCTGTTATGCTACATGTTAAATTAACAGGAAGTAAGTGTAGAATTTTATTTATAAAAAATGAATAACATATTTTATTATCAGCGAACAAATATATTATCTGTTATTCACTTATTTGTTATACTATGTGTTAAATCAACAGTGCGTAAGTATAGAATTTTATTCATAAAAAATGAATTATATGTTTTATTATCAATTAACAAAACTATTTCTCTATTAATTATTTTTCTCTTATGCTACATGTTAAATCAACAGTGCGTAAGTGTTGAATTTATTCATAAAAGATTATCTATATATGGGGCTGCCAGTAGAAACCAAGCAAATTATTTCTAAGTAAATTTTTTTGAAAATTTAAAATAAAATATCTCAACAACTATTAAACCAAACTTGATAAAAATTTTTTTATTTTAATTTTATGTAGTTATAGAATTAAGATAAAAATTTTTTATTTTAATTTTATGTAGTTATAGAATTAAAATAAAAAAAAATTCATCAAGTTTAGTTTAATAGTTGTTGAAATATTTTTATTTAAAATTTTAAAAAAACTCACTAAAAACAATTTGCTTGGTTTCTACTGGCAGCCCCTCATATTTCTTGTCTAGAACAAATTTCTTTCTCTTATCAGTTATATGTTATTCACTCATTTGTTATGCTACATGTTTAATCAACAGAGCGTAAGTGTAGAATTTTATTCATAAAAATGATCAGTGTATTTTATTGTCAACGGAAGAAATATATTTCGTTCGTTGACAATAAAATATGTTGTTGTCATTTCTTATGAATAAATTCTTCACCTACTTTCTGTTGATTTAACACATGGCATAAGAAAATAACAGACAAGAAAATAATAATTAAGAGAATATATTCGCTTGTTGACAATAAAACATGTTGCTCAATTTTTTATAAATAAAATTCTACACTTACAAGCTGTCGATTTAACACGTGGCATAATAAATAAGTGAATAACAGATAACAAATAAAGAAAAGGATAATTGATAGAAAATATATTTCGTCAGTTGGCAATTTTATAGATAAAATTCTAAACTTACTCTCTGTTGAAGCGTATATGAAAGAAATTAAATTAGATTGTCATAGTAAATTTTGAGTTATTAACATTTTAGTGTAACACGCCTAAGGTTTTGTCCAAGCATGTCCAATGATTATACGGTATTATAACCTAGTTACTATACCTCAATTTTAATTATACCGTATAATTTCCCATACCTATAAATAAAATTCTACACTTACCTTCTATTAATTTAACATGAGGTATAAAAATAAAAGATAACAGATAATAGAAGGAATAATTAATAGAAAAATATATTTTGTTCATTGGCAACTTATGAATAAAATTCTTCACTTACTTTCTGTTGATTTAACATATAGCACAACAATATGTATAGCAAATAGCAGATAATCAAAAGAATAATTAATACATAGATAATATATCTCGTTCGTTGACAATTTTATGAATAAAATTCTACACTTACACACTGTCGATTTAACACGTAGCATAACAAATAAATAAATAAATAATAGAGAAATATATTTGTTTGCTGACAATTTTATAAATAAAATTCTATACTTACAAGCTGTTGATTTAACATGTAGCATAACAAATAAGTGAATAGCAGATAATAAATAAATAAATAATAGAATTATATATATTATTCGTTGACAATAAAATGTTCATTTTTATAAATAAAATTCTACACTTGCTTTCTGTTGATTTAACACATACATAACGTAAGTAAATAACAGACAACAGATAAGAGAAAGGATAAGTAATAGAGAAATATATTTTGTTCATAGACAATTTTATGAATAAAATTCTACACTTACTCCCTGTTGATTTGATATGTAGCATAACAAATAAGTGAATAGCAAATAGCAAGAAAAGGGTAATTAATAGAGAATATATTTCGTCCGTTGACAATAAAATACACTGATCATTTTTATGAATAAAATTCTACACTTACGCTCTGTTGATTAAACATGTAGC
>CAJVPY010000672.1:0-24348 GCA_910591965.1 Dentiscutata erythropus
CTACTAAAACTTTCTATATACTTCTTTTTTGTTTATTCATAGTAGTTTTCTTTTTTTTAAAAAGTACTTTAAACTGTATAAATAATCTAAAATTAAATTGATTTAAGCAGCCAATCATACAAATGCCTGCCTACTAATTTTCCTACCACTTTCTGATTGGTTCTACTAATTATTCTCATATCGGAGTATCTGTGCTATTAATCAATTTTATAGTACTCCGATAGTGAAGTGGTTTGAAAATTAGTAAACCCATAATGTTGGTTGGTTAGTAATTATTGCTTGGTTAGTAATTATTGCGACATTATTGTTATTCATATTATTAAGTTGTTTGTGATAATTGTTAATTTGTAATAATTGTGTAATTTTTGCGTACTGTGCGGTATTATTTGATGATTACTGAATTTGTAATTATTGCGACATTTTTGTTTGCTGTATAGTATTGTACCCACGATGATCGGTGATTTTGTAAATATTGTGACATATTGTGTGTTGAGGATCTGTACTATTATGAAATTCACGATTACTTGCATTTTAGATTTTCCTTATTAACATGACTATACGTGAAATTAAAGTGATTATAAATTTCATTGAATATATTTAAATTACATTTTTTTAAAGTCATCTACTGTAGTTTGTTATTTGTTTGAGATTTTAATGAATGGAAATTCACATGGTTTTTATGTTAATTATAAATAGATAGTATAATAAGAAAAGGTTTATTTATTGTATTTTATTTGTTGGTTTTTTTTTTAAGTTACTTAATTTTGTTAGTATTTTTTTGTTAGTATTTTTTTGTTTGGCTTAATTATGTAGTCATTTTGTTGTCAGTTATTTTTGTTTATTTGGTTTTTAGTTTTCGTTGCGATTTGGTATTATTTAGGTAAGTGTTTGTAGTAGAAATTTTATATAATAAGTTTATGGTTTGAGGTTTGATTTTAAGTTATTTTTATAGTTTTTATCGTTTAAATATAAACTTATTTTGGTATTAATTTATTATTATGCCATGTTACAGAGATACAATTGTGAGAATAAAGCTTGTTTGGCAAACTGTAAAGGAAAATAATAACTTTATTGTGTTATGGGCTGTTGGTTCATATCCTGTGGAGCGCAAAAGTAATGATCTTGAGATGGTTTGATTTATACCAATTGAATCTGGCGAAAGAGATTTTGAAACTCAGACCATTTTTGAGAAGGATTGATTTTATTCTGTTGGGGGTAAAATTATATCTGGTCAATATGAAAGTAATAAATGGCCAAAGGTATTAGTTAATATTTATTGGATTTTTTTTTTTTTTAAGTATGTTTATTTTATTTAATTTTTTTTTTTTAGATGATTGTATCTATTTCAACTGATATTGTGCTTTTAAATAAGGTTTCTAAATTAAATAAATGTCCTTTAAAAGTTTTTCTAGTTGGAGTTCTACAGGAATTGTCAATAGTTCTGGAGAACAGTGAAGATGCTATCTTTAATGTGTTTGTAACTGATCATGTTCTTGGTCAGGAGTGGAATTATGTTGTTGAAGTGGTTTTTCCTCATTTTAATCCAAGATTCACTCATTTAAAGACTTTGGTTCGCCCAGAAGAATCACTTGTTTTTGTTGTTGGTCAAATGGAAGTTATTCATAATGATTTTTATATTTATGCGAGAGATATTAATCTTATCGATATTAATCGGCTTAAGAGGAAAATTTTTGATAATAATAGTTTTGATTGCCCGATTGAAGGTGTTAATATGACTCGTTCAAACCTCCTTTTTATGCACCAAAATATTAATAATAAATCGAGAAATGTTCATAATGTTGAAGATTCACCGTCAGCTTTAAACGATTCTTTTGATGAATTTCGTTCTGGTTTATCTTCAACTGATAATATTACTTCAAAATGTGTAAGAGTTGAATCTTGTGGTGAAAGTGATGATGATTTTGATAGCATTGACAAATGCGATGTTGAATTTGATAAGTCTAATTGTTTAAATGAAATTTTTGAAGGTAATACGTTTAGTGATTCATCAAAAAAAGGAAATTCTCAAAAGAGTAAGAAAGACAAAGAGCCTGTTGGTGGTTCTTTACGTACTGCTTTGAGATCTCATAAGTCTGGTGTAGGCAGTGAAAAGTAGAGAATATATTGACTTTATTTATAGTATTCATGTTAATTTTTTTTGTTATACGTATTTATATGATTTATGTGTAAAATTGAAATGGATAGTTTTATATTAAGTTTTATGTTATTTTTTAGTGTTTTTTGTTGATTTATTTTTAAGTTATTTTTTTATATGTTTTTTATGGTTCAAGTATTGTGGTACGAATTTTTGTTCAAAATGTTATAACGAATAAAAGGTTATTTTTGCTTTTTAAATAAATTTAATTAAGTATTGTTCGCCGGTTTTGAATGATTTTTGATCTATTTGTTAGTGTAAATTTAAATTTTATTTGTTAATGTAGTAATAATTAAATTTTTGGTAGTTTTAGGATTTCATTAATACGTAGTTATTTATTAAATATTTTAAATTATTAAGATGTTTTGTATTTTAAGTTAATGAGTTTTTTTGTTTTATATATAGAAAAAAAATAATGGTTTTAATTTTTTAATAAGGATTATATGATGGTAATTATATATTAATTTTATTTTTTGTGGTTTGCATAGTTTTTTAGTTGCATTAATCGAATGATATATTTATTTATTGTTTTATTGTAATTAATTTTAGTTGGGTTAAGTGTTAATTTTGTAATGTTTATGTTTTTAATGTGTTGAACATGTAAATTATTTAGTATAAATAGAGTGTTATTTAAGATTTTTTATTTCGATTGAATTTGTGAATTTTATAGTTATGTTTGTAAAGTTTATTATAGTTTATTTATGTTAATGTTTAAAAGTTTTTTGTATTAGTTAGTATAAAATTGTATAAATAATAAGAAATTGGTATTTTGATGGTATTTTTAACTTTTTATTTAATGAAATATCTTTTTAATTTGGTATTTTTTAAGTTTTGAAACTTAAATGTTTTGTGGTTGGTTTATTTATGTTATGGTTGTTTTCTAGTAATTGTAATATTAGGTTTTTAAAGTTTTAATTGTTTAAATATTATTTTATCGATGTACATATTTATAGTTTTCAACGTAATAGTTATGATTTGTTTTTATTTTATTTATTTTCTTTGTTAGGTTCAAATTTTTAGGTTATAATTTTTTTATTTCGTAATTTAAATTGACACTATTTATTTATGACTTTTTTAAGGTTTGAATTTAGTTGTATTTGTTATGAAATGTTAATATTTGAGTGTTTTTTTTCAATTTTTGAAATTTGTATTAGTTATAATGAAGTATGCTATGGATTATTGTAGGACATATTTTTTTTTGACTATTTAGTTAAAGTGTTATTATTCTTGAGGTGATGTTAGAAAGTGGATTTTTTTGATAAGCTGTTTGTGTTTTATAGTAGTAGGTTTGGGGTTTTTTTTTATTTGTTGTTTATTGTTTATAGAATTTTAAGCTTCTAATATTTCTTTGTATACAACATTACGTGTATAAGTTCTTTTTACTCTGGAATAGTTCTATTCTTTACTAATACTTTGATATCATTTTACGATTTGGCTCTTGAAAACGCGACATAAAGTTGACCATGTGTGAATACATGTTCGGGGAGGTAAAGGCCTATGCGTGGTATAGTTTGACCTTGGGATTTATTGATTGTTAATGCAAATGCAGGTCTGATTGGAAATTGCTTTCTTTTTAGTATGAAAGGTAGTTTAATATTTTCTGAGGGGATTAATGGTATTCGAGGAAGTAATGTGATATTTCCTTTATAGTTTTCTGTTGCTATTATTGCTTCAATTAAATTTGGATGAAATGTTCGACAAATTAATCTTGTTCTGTTGCACAGACCATTTTCGGGTCTAAGTTGTGAAGGCACATGATTGGGGAACCTATTTTTAAGTGTAATTCATGTAGTGGGAGTCCATTAGGTGTTATTGAATTTAGAAATTCTTGTTGATAAAGCCCTTGCATGTCGTCTAGGACAGAATCAAAACTACGGTATGTTATAGTGTTACCAGGCATTTGATTTAATATTATGTCATTAATGTGATCAACATATTTATTTTTGATAGTAAGTATTGCTCAATCTGTAAAGTAAGAATAATGTTCTGGTGGATCTGAATAGACATATCTTATAAGTGACTGTATAGAGTGTTTATTTTCCCAGGGGATAACCATGTTGTCAGGAATACGAATCATGTTGCCATTAATAGTAGGCTCAGTTCCATTTCCAATGTTTAGTAGATAGTTTTTAAAGTGTTCATTATTTTGTTCATTGTTAACTCTCATATTTTTGTGTAGTTTTAAAATTTTTATTTTGGGCCATATGGAAGAATATTTTAAGGATGCATTTATTATTTGTGTTCAGCTACTGTGTCGAACCACAGATAGTATTTGGCGAAAATCTCCTCCGAAGACTACGATTTTCCTGCCAAATAAATAATCACACCCCATTAAATCTTTAAGGGTTCTATCTAATTCTTCTACTGCATGACGATTCATCATAGAAATTTCATCCTATATAATTAGTTTAGTCATGCGTAGTAGTAAAGTTAATTGACTTTGTTTACTAATACTATATATTGAATTGGGTCAAAGAGATAGAGGTATGTTGAATCTGGAGTGTGCTGTTCGTCCTCCGGGCATGATCAGTGCGGCAATCCCGGAAGATGCTGTTGCAAGTGCAATAAGTGAGAGTGAACGAACTTTACAGAGTAAACATAGATAAAGGAAAGTTTTTCCGGATCCTGTGGGTCCGTCGATGAAAAAGACATCTGGTTGATTTTTCTATTACATATCTCATAACCTTTTTATATATTGCTCTTTGGTCTTTATTTAACAGTTTAATTTTTTCTAAGTCGTTATTTGTTACTGAAATATTTAATTCTTCTAATATTATTCTTGTAAATTGTTCTTCGGTTTGTTTATTAGAAAGGTTTAAAGGTGGAAAATCATATTCTTCTATGCACTTATTATGTTGTTCTAAAATTTTTTAATTTGAATAAGGACTGTGTTGATAAAAAATTGTCCATTTGGAATGCCTTTTTTTATAAAATCTTCAGACATGGCATCAAAATTTTCATTTCAAAGTGTTCGAATATCACTTGGCTCTCCAAAAATTAATATAATTGCAAATAATTTCCTAAGGGCACATGGCATTTTAAATTGTTTGGCTTCTTGCATAGTATTTCGGTATGGATTTTCTGCTTCGATAATCCCACGCACGTAGTAAAGCACTTTCTTGAAATGTCTTACATTAGTAGTTTCCAATGGTTTTAAGGTCTGTATAAGATGTAGCACCTTTTATGTGATTGAGAAGTAATTGTAAGTAATACTTTTCTCCTTCATTTGGATTGACAATATATATTCTCCCAATCATATTTTTTTGGTTACATTTTGTCCATTTTTTCTCTAATTTAATGTTGTGGAAATTCACAGTAGAAATAATTTTTGGCTTCGGGATCAATTTTATTCATCTCAAAATATTCGGTTAATGTTGTTTTTTTATTATGCTCATCATTAATTATATTAGCAGGTTTGCGTTTTGCGGAAAAGTTACCGTTTGTTGATATGGAACATATAAAAAAAAGTTCATTATATAAAATTGCATACTACTAATTTTTAGTATTCCAATTAGCAAAGGAAAACTTATTTTTCAAGCTTTAGTAATACAATTCGCAAGATTCGAATCAATTACGTCCCTATGAGAAAAGTGGTCCGGGTTGTGGCTCGGGTTGGTTTCGGGAATGCACGAAATGGTACGGATGTGTGGCACGTAGAGGCTCATTTTACGTGATGGTACGGCTAAAAATGGCACGGACATTACGGAAAAGTGGTCGTATTGAATGATACGTATATGCACGTGTCTCAAGAGCGAAGGATCAGTGTTTTTTTATGAAAAAAAATGCAATATCTCAAAATTTCACTGATTAAATTGTTCTGCATATCTTAACGAAAAATATTCCTTGCAGAATTTTGTACATATGCAATTACTTTAATTTTCAAATATGTATTATATTAATGATACTTGAAGTAAATTATGTTTTTATGGTGGTACGTGAATTTACGTACGTCCGTACCAAACCCCGTACCAATTGGACTAGTAAAGTGTTGCAAAACCCACGGTCCAATTGGCACTGGTATACGGACCGACACGAGCCAAAACTCCGTGCCACTTCGAGCCTCTTACGTACAAAACCCGGGTTTTATCCGTGCCACCGAAACCCGTGCCATTACAGTACATTTTTCTTATAGGGCGTATCCAGTGAGTTTATTTATTGAATATGCTAAAATAGTTAATTCACAAATACAAGAAATAACGATGGAGTTGTTTTTTTTAGATAATTAAATTTTTAACTTTACTCAAATATTCTAATCAACCATTTTATGAGATCATTTACAGGATAATAGCTCACCATGATAACTGTTTTTAAATAATTTTTTCTGTCGTTAGTTATAATGCTGGTTTTTAAAAAATTTGAGTTTCTGTACCAATTCACTTGCTATTATCGTTCTAAGTTGTATTTGATATGGTTTTTTAGAATACTATAAATTGAATTTTCATAGTAACGAATATATTTCAATTGAATTGAACAAAATAAAAAAATTATTTTTATACTTAATAATTATTGATAAATATACTCTAGCAGTTTGTTAAAATACGTACATTACACAAAAATGACATGATCTTAATATTAATTGGCTGTGTATGAGCCGGTTGAGCATTACATAAGTATAAATAGGTTACAATACGTATACAACTGATTTGCATCAACCAATTATCCGAAATACTTTCATAAGTTATGAAGTAGTTTTAATTGACAAAATTAGCTATAAGTGAAGTAGTTTGAATGGAAAATGTGCACATTGTAACCGCTATAACACATCACCAACTTGGTGCCAGACATGTACCCGCAAGTGAGAATAAGAAAATTGATAAATATATTAAAATATATTAAAATATTTCTACTTAAAGTCGCAAAGTATGAGGATGTAATTGAGCGGATGACGAATGCACACGGTCACGTACACCACCATGCTTAGTAAAGCTTAGAATATTACATAATTCACAGATTTCAACAGACCTTTTAAAAGAGATAAAATAATATATTTATTATATGTATTTTTATTTTTGCGTACTTATAAATTAATTGTATTTCCCTATTTAATAAGTATATAGAAGATAGTGCCTTAAAATATATGGCCTAACTCAAAACACATCTACTAATGAGTATATGCTAATATCCGATATATTTCATTTCAGCAGAAGAGAAATGAATGGAAAATGTGAATATTATGTGAATATTGTTACCAATATAACACATCGCCAGCTTGGTGTCAGACATGTGACACTTATAAAATAACACAAGAATGGACAAGTAGAAATAAGGATATTGATGATTGTATTAAAAATCTTCAACTTAATGCCACGGATTATAGGAATGTAATTGAATGGATTCCTTTTGATAGATTGGATAATATTCAAAAGAATGGTAATGAATTGTCAGCAACCTGATTAGATGGCATGCGAATTACTGAGTATAATAATAAGGATAGGCTCATACAATCGCGTACCGCTTAAAGCATTGCATAGTTCTCAGAATCTGATAGACCTGTTGGAAGAGGTAAGATTAAATATATGCATATATTATATTTGTTTATTATATATTTTCATTTTTATATACACATATTTACCCAATTAATAAGTTTAAAGGCTACATAAAAGATAGCGGACTTAAAGTATATATGGGCTAACTCAAAATACAGTTAATAAATAATTATATGATGATATTTGATGGATTCAATTCTAAAAGAGACAAAAGTAGCGGAACTTGTAAATATTGTAAACAATATAACACATCGCCAGCTTGGTGTCAGGCATGTGGTCCTTATGAAGCAACGCAAGGATGGACAAGCGGAAAAAAGGATATTGATGATTGTATCAAAAAGTTTCAACTTAAGGCTACTGAATATGAGAATGTGATCGAGTGGATTTCTTTTAATAGACTGGATAATATTCAAACGAATGGGGATGAATTTTTTGTAACTTGCTTAGATGGCGTACGAATGATTTTTAAGGATAAATACTGGGGTGGATACACACAGTCACGTACGCCCCATGTATAATTACTCTTGAAACATTGCATAGTTCTCAGAATTTAATAGATCTATTGGAAGAGGTAAGATTAAATATAAGTTTATTATTAAGTTATGCATTTTTATTTTAAATACTCATACTGACCCAATTAATAACTTACATAGGAGTATTCGAAATAACGCGTAGATCAATTATTAGTGCGCAGGAGGGCATTATTTCGCGTTTCTATGTATTTTATTTGGGCTGGTCGCGATTTGGTTAGTTGGTTATATCGAGTAAGATCATGAAGTACGAGTCTTCTAAAAAGTTTTTTTTTAAAAAACGTCTTAATTTTTTATTATGCAAACCAATTTCCATTTATAATTAAAAAAAATTTAGCCCGTTTCAAAATTTATTTGAAACTTGAAAAACTCAATTTTGATTTTCGGTGGAAGTTTGGCATTTTACTGCAAAGTCTCCATATGATTAGAATATATGCATAAATAGATTTTGCGACATATTGCTGCGCTGAATTAACTTTTAATTCGAAATTCTTAATAATTTCAGATCTAGTTATTTTGGAATCAACATAAGTTTATTCTAAAACCTAGCAAAATTCCATTTCGGTACAACATGTATATTGATATCACATAAGTTTATTATTTTATAATAGTTCTGAACTCTTTAAAAATATTTTTTTTTATGATAAGTATTATTTGTTTAGCTATCGCTAAAGTTTACATTAATTTGTACTCTACTGAAGTATATCCACACAAAGTTTAAATTAACCAGGTTATGTTTAGACGATACTTTTTCCTCACAAGTAGTGCTCCGAAAGAGTCATTCGGGTCGGGTTTGGAGTTAAACCCGTATTTGTTCGAACAAACTCGGGTTTGAACATCTCTACTCGTGTATTATTAACATTATCCGGTAGTTTATTATAGCTCAATCTCTAGGCAAATTTTTTAACTATACTGTACTTTTTCATGCACATTATACTTTTATCACTTGGGTTGTGTGCAAATTTTCGGGTTTTATGGTCTGGGGTCGAGTACCCGGGATTTTTGGTCCCTTTCGGAGCACTACTCACAAGTTTCTTAAATATTTAATCACAAAAACTATAAATCATTGTTTAAATTTCTTTAGAAGATTACTATGCTGGTTTTCAATATTAATTACTTAAAACTGCGAAACTATTTGTCATACTTATAACTAGTTTCTATTGTTTAAATTACAATTTTTGGCATTAACGTTCAATTAAATCTCGGATAAAATTGTCTTCCTGTCTTCAAATTGGTAAATTTTTAATTTTTCGTTTGTTGTACTTACATATCAGATATACAGAAAGGTTCTATTGAAAGAAATATAGAAGTTTAAGTTTGCTTTGTACAAATTTTGTTAAAACTGAAAATTTATTAAATAAACTAACTTTTCCTTTTTTTTCTGTTCTAATAATGGAATATTTCTGTCGTACAAATGTCTGCAATAATGTATACTTTTTTTAAATTCTGTTACAAATTGTTTGTGTATCGCGTACATACGGCTAATTATTGGTAGCGTAGAGGTTGCAAACGAAACGTCATAAAAAATCTGGATTTTGATATAGGCACCAATAAATATTGCCAAGGGATAAATTAAATTATGTGTACATGTTCGTTGAGTAAAACAACGCCATGTAAGATTCTCTTTCCGCTAGTAAAGAAAAAAATCTTTTTGCTCTTTTGAAAAGGTATATTTATACTCATAAGTCTTATAAATAGTAATCGCTAATAAAATAATTATTTGTTAATTTTATTAATATACCATTGATTGTACCTGACAAAAAATTCCACCTGGATGATTAAACAAGTATACTCGGGTATAAAATTTACCAGAAATTATATGTCTGGACAAACTTTATGTAATTGGTTCCAATAATCATTTCACAATAATCATTTTTCCGATAAACATACTCTGATAATCAATTCCCTGACACTTCGTTTTTCCGACTCATTTTGTTTCCCTAGTACTTTCATTTTTAACTTACACATATAAAATGTTATAAATATTTACTATATATTAATTCACGTTAATTTAGTGCATTTTTGGTTGAGTATTGATATTTTTACTAATATATATAAAATCAGGATGTTTTAATGAGATAAACGGCAATTCTAGACCATTTTATCTCATCAATGCATTTTATTTTTTTAATTTGTCTATTATTCAATAATATTTCAGAAAATACCAAGCTGAACCCTCTGCCAATTTTTTTTTAAAATTATTTAGCCAATCGAATGGAATAACTCAATCAGACGTTCATACGAATTAGTTCAAAATTAAAATCCTTTTATAAAATTGTTATCTCTTTATTTGTTCGTGTTATACACATTACGTACGTACAATGTGCGCAATTTCTATACTAAGAAAACCTTAATTGTATATTTTCTTTTTAGTTATAAACTTAATTAATATAAATAAAATTGTATTTTAAATATTTATGAAGCTCATTAGCTTATTTTAAATAGTTATATTAATAAATATCGTTTATATTCGCTACTAGTTAACGCGAAAAAAATGAAATTTAGACAAATGTACTTTACCATCTACCCAGGGTAGCCGCGATCACAACCTGGATATTTGATTACTGGATTACCCGCGGATAACCCGAGTGATACCAACCTGAGTACAATCTCTAATTCGTAACGCTATCATATTCTTCTACCAATTCGGAGAGTCATGAATTGATTCCCTATATCGTTATCACCCCTTTCTTTAGTAACCTCCCTGACATTATGATTGGTTTTTGCGACATCATGACGTAAGGTAGGACATACAATAAATAATCGTTAAATTTATTGGTACGTACTTAATCTGAAAAGTTCATGTATTAATTGCTAGTACTACAGTAAATTTACCGTTCATTCAAATCGATAGTAACGTTATATGGCATAAGTGCTACTAAACAAAATTCATTTTGTGAATACACTTATTTATTTATTATTTGGTAAACATCATGAAAACATAAGATCGATGGAAGAAATTCATGTAATCTTAGAATGTTTTTAAATGAAAAGTATCAAAATTTTCATGTCTTTTATATATTAGCACTAAAATATTATCTCTAAACTATGAATTATTCAAAATGAATCTCTTGGGAATTATCGCAATTTTTATATTAATTTGCTATCTTTTATATAAATTTTATTTCTATCCTTTATACTTGTCACCATTATGCAAAATTCCCGGTCCGCCTACTAATAGTTTGATCTTTGGTCATTACTCTTTATTAAATGACAAGGTAAACTTGTACTAATCTTTATCATTTACAAAATTATATTCTTATGTTTTATATAAATTTTTAGTTAGATGAAACCATAATTCAACTAACTGAACAATATGGCGGTATTTTCCGTTTATATCTGTTGTTTAACGAACCTCATCTCATAATTACCGATCCCAAACTTGTTCAAAAAATTTTAACTTCATACGATTATCAAGGTGTTACATCTAGAGCTTTAGCTTATGATCTTTTTGGAAGTGGAATAGTTCGTGCTCAGGGAGATAATCATAAACGACAAAGAAAATTGATGAACCCTTTATTTACTTTTACTATTGTTAAAGAAATGATTCCAACATTTATTAAAGGTGGTCAACAACTTAAAGATTATTGGATAAACCAAATTGGGGGTAAAAAAAAGGAAAGGATTTCGATTACTAATACTATTTCCATGATAACTCTAGATATTATTGGCTTGGTTGGTACGAATTAATAATCTTTTATTCTATTAATTTTATTATTATTAAACTTATTATTAAATTCTAATCATAATATTATCATCCTCTTAAAATGGTTAATTTAATATAAATAGGATTTAATTATGAATTTAATTCTATTACAGGAAAATCAGAATTAGCAAAAGCATATCAGATAACAGGCAGTTTTAACAAATATCCATTATATAGTGCACTTATTGATATCTTACCTTTTATTAGAAAACTCCCATTCAATTATAACATTCGTTACAATAATTCACTC
The DNA here is from genome assembly GCA_910591965.1 of Dentiscutata erythropus. Taxonomy (NCBI): domain Eukaryota; kingdom Fungi; phylum Glomeromycota; class Glomeromycetes; order Diversisporales; family Gigasporaceae; genus Dentiscutata; species Dentiscutata erythropus. The sequence continues at coordinate 12,128 of CAJVPY010000672.1, forward strand.
GAAATTATTAGAAAAATTTCTGAAAATTTAGTTATTGAAAACAAAAAAAATCCTATTAAAGGAAATGATTTATTATCATTATTGGTAGAAACTAATGAAAAAACTTTGGATCATGAAAAATTAACGCATGATGAATTGGTTTGTCAGGTAAAAAATATTCTTACGATAATCTACGCCATTTTCTTAATTTTAAATTTGTACTAATGTTATATATATTAAATCTTAGATTAAAACAATTCTCGTAGCTGGTCATGAAACCACAAGTATAACATTATCTTGGGCATTATATTTTCTTGCAAAACATTCTAAATATCAAGAACAACTTCGTGATGAAGTAATTAATGCATTTCCTGATCAGAATCATCAACCAACTTTTGATGAAATCGATCAACTAAAATTTTTAGAATGCGTTTTCAAAGAAACTCTCAGGATCGTTTCACCTTGTAAATATATTAAATATCATATCATTATATATTTTAAAATGTTTTTTAAGTTTCTAAATCGACTAATAAAAATTTTTTTTCTAACGTAAAAGCACGAACAATATTTCGCATTACTACAAAAGATGAAGTATTTGATAATTACGTTATTCCAAAGGTTTGTGTACTTTTTTTAAATGTTGGCTATATTATTTTATTATATAAATCAATTCATATTAACGTATTGTTTAATCATCATTAGGGAACAAAATTACAAATTTCTGTCAATACAATTCATCAAAATCCCTTGATATGGGGTGAAAATGTTAATGAATTTGATCCACTTCGATGGCTTGATCCAGAATTAAAAATTACGAATTATACGTTTTTACCTTTCGGTGCTGGCCATAAATTGTGTATAGGATGGAGAGTAGCAAGTTTGGAATTTAAGGCTCTTCTAATAGTATTAATTAGAAGTCTTAAATTTAATGTTGTTGAAGGGTTTAATTTTAAAAAGAAACCTATAGGTATGTCTAGGCCTATTCCTGGTGTAGATTTATGGATTTCAAAGCTTGATAAGTAAAGTTTTCAAAAGTAGTTTACGAGATCTTTTTTTTTTAAAAAAAAATCATGAAGTGTATTGAAAGTTGCAGTAATCAAGTAATCTAAAGTATTAGCTATATATATACATATTGCACATAGCTATTCTTATTCTGAATATCTGATCACATTAATATGTACTATCTTTAACATTCATTAATAATTATAAATGAATTGTGTGCTAACGTTATTTTTGTTTAGTTTCGATTGATTTGTATTAACATTATTAGTACAGTCATAAAGAGACAACATTTTAAACTGCCTGATCTATTCAAGAAATCAAAAATTTTCGGATAAATCACTTCTTTATAAAAACGTATTAGGATTAATCTCATTTGTATATTACACTAAATGAAGTACAAATGCTTTTTAATTGTTGTTTGGATTTGCGTTTTCTATTGTATTAATTCTTTTGATTATCAAATTATCAAATTTAGTTAGATTGTCTGCGCATTAATCCTAATATTTGTAACATTTTAATGGCTGATATACTGTAACCTTTAATAATTTTTTTTTTTATTCACATAAAATAATTCGCTAAATGTGACAAATAACCAATCTTGATAATGGCTACACAAAATGAACTTTCAAATACTACCTATCAAGATCGCAATAAAAAAATTCTTCGATAGATGCACCTACAAATTGCAGGACAATTGGAAAATTTACTGATGACTGTATCTATAAGTTACCAAGTCGGAATTAATAAGTTATTAACTTCGGAAAACTTAGAAACTTATTAGTTGATCGTCGATGATTTTTAAGTTGTCCCAGAATTTTGCAAAAAAGCAGTAATGATGGCTTGGAAACTAAATTTTGTCTTTAGAAATTGTATTTTTCAAATCTCCAAGGTTTCATGCTATCCTATAAGATTACTCTGCCGTAGCATGTCTTATAAACGGGTGTTCTCAAGCAGCACGCTCGATGTGATTACTATTGATTGAAATAATGCTCAACCATTAATTAGACCATTTTTAAGATTTGATAGTATGATGTGAAGATCGATAGTATGGACGATGATATGATTGAAATATGCTCAAGTATCTTCCACAATGGATTAATTTATGATCGTGTTGGTGCTCAAATATTGTGATTAATTAAAAAATTGATGCTTGAGCAAACGTCTTTTTCATTACTACCATTTGTAATTATTTTTTTACAGATACACGTAGAAAAAAAAATCAAATTAAATTAATGAAAACGATGGATCAACGAAATGATGAAGAATCCACGACACTACCAAATTCTGCTACTTCATTTTCAGAATTTATTACGAACCAATAGAACACAAAAACGTGTCTTTTTTATTTGCGGCGAATATTTTTAGCATAAGTAATAATAATTCGTCGACGTTGATAATGATTTTGAAGTTCCATAAAAATAACGATAATAATGTGAAGTACTTGAATAATTTTTTTTTTCTAATCAATCAATGAAAAATTTCGACCAATAAACGCAACTCTATGATAAAAAAAAGGACGTCTTGGCCTCTATCTTTTGTTGATTGGAATGATAAATACCCTTGGTGGTTAAACGAATTTCCGCTAATAAAAATTTTTTTTCTGATGCATTAAACTTTCGTTACGTGTTTTATTTATTGAATAATCAATACAATTGATTCGTTAAACTATTCTTTTACTAATAAAAATTTACCCTCAGACCCGTTCCGACGGGTTGATTAAGGTAAATTCTTTATAAAATAATTAAATAGTATATATTGTATTCAACTAAATTGTGAATTGAAATAAAAATTGATACAGCCCATAACGAAGTGAGTAGAGATAGGGCTTGTGTATCTTACATAAGGATTTCTATATTTATCGTGAGTCATGTGTACAAGGCCAATAGAAAATAACAACAAAATCTTGTGCGTCACACACTATTATTATAATAGAAAATTTTTGATCCGGTGAATCATTTATTTTTTGAAAAAACAATATGCAAATTTTTCCCATCTCTAAATCATATCGTAACACAACCATAAAAGGATATAACACGACCTCAAAAAGGAACACATCGTAACATGAGAATAAAGGGATGTTTTAAAATATTAGTAATCCGGGCTTATCCAAAAATTCAAAAAATAATCTTGCCACAAACAACCACATAAAGAATTGTGAATGTTGCAAAATCACAAATAAGTATAGTACTTTATGTAAAATCATCTTAACACACCCAAAAACAGATAAAATACCGCCAAAATGTAAATCGTTAACAAATGACGAAATTTCATCTGACATGTAATACATGGTAATACATTCAAAAAAGGAATCATCCGAATCGTATTATCGAGAAGTATTCATATTCAATAGGAACGCATTGGCACATTAGCATAATAAGCGCTAATCAAATTACAAAGAAATAAACATGTCAGATATTTTGGTTTTACAAAAATTTCGCGCACAAGAATTTAAGGAAGTCCGTAAATATATTTAATGGATGTTCGTCAATATCTTGCATCCGAAAACTTTTGATTTATTATTGGCGCAAAGAAAGAAATAATTCTAATTTTTATAATTTCAAAAGGTATTTAGTGGCTTTGGCCCAGGATATTTTCGCATTTTTCGATAACTTATCCTATTTTACCGAAAATATATTATGAAAATGCCTATAACAATTCTTTTTTAGTAGGAGTTTTCAATTTATAATCCTTATGCTTGTCAAGGGATATTAAGTGGTGCGCCTGGTCCAGTCCTTGTCCGGTCCCCAAAAAGTCTGGGTCCAAAGAAGTTAAAGGACTAGTTCACCCCGTCAAAAATAGTTAAAAAAATCGGTCCTACTCTAGTGGTTTACGTATATAACAATAGTTAATTGTAATTACATGGATTATATTAAATTCGTTCCAGTATTATAATCATATTTAGATTGACGTAAATTAGCCAATTAGACGGCCTTGAGATCACTATCCCAACAATCCCGAAAGCAATATCTGACGTGCCAGCCAATCAGATTGCTGGATTGGCACATTATCGACAAGATCCTTTTTAAATTTTAATTTTTTTAAAACTTCTAGTGATTGTTTCTCAGCGACTACTGGGTCAAATTCGATAAACGTTTTTTTATTTATTTTAATTCTATAAACATGTAGAATGAAAATAAATAAAAAAAATTTATCGAGTTTGGTCTGGTAGTTGTCGAGAAATATTCATAGAATTTTTTAAAAAATGTTAAACATCGTAAAACAATGCTGAAATCGTATTCTTTAAACTTCAAACAACTTTTCCAATAACTACCAGACCAAATTTGATGAAACCTTTTTATTTCAATCCTATTGACTTGTAAATTTAAAATAAAAAAAGTTTATCAAAATTCATTAGGCGGTTGTTGGCGAGATATCTTCGTTTAAAGATGTGTGACAATTTAGAATGTCAAGATGTGGCGAAGATTTTTTAAATTTTAAACGAAGATATCTTTATAACCACCTAATAGAGCTCAATGAATTTTTTTTTTATTTTAATCCTGCAACATTTTAAAATCAATTTTTTTTTTATAAAAAAAAACTCCAAATTTGGACTGGTGGTTATTTGAAATTGTTGTTTGAAGTTTAAAAAATATGATTTCGGACTTGTTTTCCCAAGATGTTCAACTTTTTTTTGAAAATTTATAAGAATATTTTTCGACAACTACTAGACCAATCTCAATAAAAAAAAAATTTATTTTCATTATATATGTTTATAGGATTAAAATAAAAAGTTTATTGAATTTAACCCAGTAGTCGTTGAGCTAGAAGGATCTGTTGTCGATCAGGTGCTAATGGTCGACACATCACACAACGCATTCCCTAAAAAGTCTGGTCCTGAACTTGGACCATTTAAATTCTCTATGCTCGTCCTTATGAAAAACAAAATGCAGAATTTAATAGAATTTTACAGGATTTGGATGATTTATATATATTATTAGTATAATTTCCATATTACACCGAGAGAAATGTGATGGTGTCTATGAAGAAATGGTTAAGTTCTTGACCAACTCAATAACATTTCTATTCCGTATATAAAGTACAGAATTTGTAGCAAATTCTGTGTGTAATATGTAATTATAATTCGTTTAAATGCAGTAAAGTTTTATTCATTCTGCATCACTTATTATTATAGGACGTTCATTGGAGAAATTTCTATTAGTGAATGTCTTGTCAGTGAAATTTTCCACGCTGAAAGAAATTAATATGTCGTGTCATTTACTTTTTTTCATTTGATCCGAACATTTCAAAGGTTATTATCGATAACTCAGTTAAGTGAGATATTCGTGAAATGTGACGCTGGTAAAGGAATGATTTTATTTTGGTACAATGATTATGAATCCATTCAATATTTCACTCTTGGCGCTTAATTCTCAAAGTTTATTTCTTGGTGAAGGCTGTTGGAAAATTAGCGACAAAGAAATGAGGTATTCACAAATTAAATCGAGGATATGTATTTGGAAAAGGAACATGGGTCAATGAAAATTAACTTCAAGAGATACAAGAGATATAACATTTGCTATGGTATAACTGATTGTTTTAATGTGTTACTACTATAAAAAAAAAAAGATTATTAACTTGAGCATAGCCATAAAGGTGTGAAAAAAATTCTAGAAATAAGCTCAGAAATTCATAGGCAATGAAAAATTTAACCACATATAATAGTTAAAGCTTTAGGCAAAGCTTAAAAGTTTTATTTAGAAAGACTGCAAATGGAATATTTGAAAGTAGAAAAAGTCAGTTTATAGCTACATAATTATAAGTTGAACCTCTGAGAAACATTTTCTTAGAAATATTGCAAATTAATAGTTATACACTGGGTGGCATGGGTATAAGCAGAAATGAAATTTCCGCTTAAACACATAGAACCCAGTGTATAACTGATATACCCTGCGATCTCGATATAGTGACCAGGGTATAAAACCATTAATTCAACATCCGCTTGGCCAAATTTCAATTGCAATAATAATCGTAGTGTATATCATCTATATAATAATAGAGTTTCATTTGTTAATGCTATAATCATCATATTAATTTACTGCGTTAATTTGTGTAGGTAACCTCATATTGAGGTTGGAACCGGTTTTAAAAATTCGAGTTTATCACAACATTTATTATTGATGTGATGAATTCGAACTTTGGTGTGATAACTCGAATTTTGATGTGATAAACTCGAATTTTAAACCCGGTTCCAACCTCTAACCTCATCATGCGTACCATCATGGATCTCTAATTCTCCATATGGGTAATTGTTAAATAATAATTCGACGCCTAGTAAGCTTGAAAGCTCTTCATATTTTTCTTCATTATTGTTATAATTGTTATTAAAAGATTACATAAATTTTTAGTCTAAATAGAATATTTGCAAATTTAATCTCACCTGGCGTAATCTCAAATTTAACGCCGTCACTAGAAAGAAGATAAGTTTTTCCATCATCATCCGTAATAAAATCATAGTCGCCTAAAGAAAAATAATAGTTGATATAGGATATTTAGAATTGCAAAGATAATAAATTAATTAAGAAAGCTTCTTTACCTTCTTTAACCGTTTTACAATTTGGACAACAATGAATAACGTCCTTTTCTGTTTTATTTTTTTCATAACAATCAAGACATTGGATTATACACTTTCTTCCCTTATCTTTGCACCTATTACACCTAAACTTTCCTATACGGACGCATTTCTTCTTGTCTTTACGACAAGAAGCACATTTAGTCGAAGGTTCTGGCATAGGTAGATATAAGATGCTCAAATAAAAATGAAAAAAAGAGGTGGCGAGTAAAATTTTAAATTCGATTATCATTAAATACTAAATATTCCGACAAAACTTCGACAAGCTGTTATCCCTAAGGTACTTTTTAAGATAATTCGATACACAAGTGATAAACATTCCGATATTAACTATCGCAATGACTGCTTTATGGCGATTAATCTTATATTGAACGTTTGTTCTAAAGAATAAGTATTATAAATCCAAAAGAAGTTATGGTTATTACGTTGGTTATTACGTTGAACATGGTAGTTCCAAACTGTTTCAGTCTTTGAATAATTTTAATTACTTTTTCAATTTTCATAACATGAGAATTATACTTGAAGGAATTTTTAAATACGGTCGGTCGTCTTACGTAAGACTATTTATAGTTTAGGGACACAAGATTACGGCAAACCTTTTTCAGAAGCTATTTAAACCATTAGACAAAGTAAGCAGGTTAATCATTCTGTCGATAATTAAAAAGTTAATATGTCTAATAACGAATTGTATTTCGAAATTTCAAGATCCAAAATAGCTTGCAATTTTTGCAAGAAAAATAAAAAGAAATGTATAATTCATCTTCCAAGCACAATATGCGAAAGATGTAAAGTGAAAAATATATCATGTACCTTCACATCTACAAAAAAGAGCGACCCTAAATTACAATCAATGCCAAATATATCGCATTTCAGCTTTAATTCACAGGTTAATACTATTGTACCAAAAAATTTGTCTCTGAATTTAGTTTACTAACGCTATTTATTTTATTTAAGGGATTAAATTTCAATACAAATATCGAAGGTAAATTGCTATAGTTGATTATTAATCCACGAATATTCCTATAAAATATGGTTATTGTATATTATTAGACTCTCAGGAAAATGCAATAACCGAACCGTTCAAGACTGTAAATCAAACTGATGAGAGCTCTTCCTCGTTAGCACAAATTTCGAATGTTAATACTGAAACATCCTATGGTAATTACTGTTATTTTAATCTAAAATTATATTGATATGATTTCAATTATCTTCGATGACTTAAGATGTGACGTCCAATCTTAATTTAGTTCAATGCAATACCCTCAGCACATTAGAAATCATGCAATTAATTGAAAAGTACAAAAGTAAAAGAAAGACACCAAGCAGTTTCCTTATCTATAAAAACAAGCATAAACTTAACCCTTCTGAAGCCAAGATGAAGTATGAACACGAAACTGACGACGTACGTGAAACCTATAAAAGATTGGCGGAAATGATGCGATCAGGATCTACTTCAAACTTTATCAACCTAGCTGCAACATCTTTTGAATCAAGTGTTCAAAATACATCAATAAATCTTCATCAACCAATTACTCAAAAAGAACGTGTGCCCGATTTTAATAACATTTTCGACGAAACAGCATCACTACAACAAACATTCCAACTATCACATCTATCCTGCCCAAGCTCAAAATCAATTCAGGCTCATTTGACCAATAACACTTTGTATCCCATGTCGGCAATAGTGCAGGGAGAATATTGCAATGAATTGAACTCTATTTCCTCTTATCAAGCGCTTATTAGTCCTACTATTAATCCGTTAGACATTTGCAATAAAAATGGCTTGATTACATCAAATGGGATCCTAAATGACAAACATCATATGTCTAATTGGTCAGAGTTTCAAACTTCAAGCAATGCATATGTGCAAGGAATTAATCAATTTGAAAATGATGTGTTATTCAATCATAATAATACTGCGCCTTGTATTGATGAAGAGTCATTGTTATTCGGGCAATCTCAAATGGAAATGACTCAAATTATAGAGCAACCATCATTTTTTCCTAGCGAAGAATCAATGTTTTACGATAATAATTTAAGGTATTATTTCTATTAGTTCATCAGGTATGACATATCTGCGGATTTGTGGAATGGATCTAAATTAGGGTCCTTGGATTTAACAATTGCAGAATGTATAATACGTAACTGCAATTTTGGGGTCGGCTTTACAATCACATGGTTAAAATATATAGCTAATTTAGGTCAACTCTGCAAATTTGCCATTTTGGTTCCGGTTAATATGATTCAGAAAATTATGGCGCAGTTTAATAACTTTGTATACATCAGTAATAATATCTTTATTCATGATAATTCATATAGTTATCAAGATATTTTGTGTATAATATATTATCACTATATACTATATATATATTCATTAGATGGTTTATCGTGGGTGACAAGTTGCATGTAATATTATTCATTATATTTATACAATTTTTGAAATTATAAAATATTATAATCGTTAACAAAATAATTAAAATGCGATAAATTGAAATATGAACTTAATTGCTGATTTATTGTGGTTTGCAAAAATATGTGAAATTTGCAGCTCAAAAAAAAAGAAAGAAATCGATGATTTCTGATTCTGATTGCCGATTTTTAACATTTTTTTGCAGAAATAAAAGTTGTAAATTCATAATTTTGTAACATATCTTGATTTAGCATCTTTTGTAGAACTTGATTGCATAATATTAAATTTTGTTTCTTTTCTAGCCCGATAAAATTGCATGATAAGCAAGAAGAAAATTAAAAAGTTGCGCCAAATTAGATTTTATAAGAATTATTACATGATACTAGAAGATTTATTTGTTTATTTCTATAGAATCATGAAATTTTAAAGTAAAAAACATAAGGAACTTTAGTATAATTTTTTTTATTGGAATATATATATATATATCATTACAATGAATTTTAGAAGTTGTACGAAAAAGAAACTTTGTGCATCCAAAGCATGTTCCGGGATAATAATTTTTGTCATTATAAATGATTTTTTTTAAAAAAAATGTGTGCTAAATAAATATATATTATATATATGTGTGTATAGCAAGTCTTTATATAATCTATACCACCTAATTCAGAGTTCGTCCGTTTAAACGTTTTTGATTGGTTACTTGTAAATTGGTATAATCCAAAAGACTTTTGCTAAAACGCACCTATGGTGTTTTACACCTATACATATATTATCTCAAAAACTGGCTAATTTAATCAATGCAAGATGTCTTAAGTAAAAATGCTCTACGCCTCTAAAAACCCCTTCTAAACCCCAACCCTAACCCTAAACTCTAACACTAACACTAACATGTGTTGAAAATTTTTATATTCAAACTTAAAAAAATTTAAAAAACATAATAAAACATATGATAGGTGCAAAACCACCATAGGTGCGTTTTATAATAAATGATCCAAAATCTGTAATTATTACGATAGCTCAAATATGTAACTATTGCTTCTTGATCATCCACATGATTGTCAAATTTGGAGATCGTCTAAAAGCAGATATATAGCCATCATGTGATTTTTTAATTTAAGTAATCAATTTTTAAAACTACGACCTCCAAATTTGTGACTATTGTGACATTCAATCTAAAATATTACGTACTTCTATCTAAACCACCTAATTCTGGGTTCATCCATTTAACCATTTTTGATTAGCAGCATCCAACAAATATTGGGAAAATTTTTGATCAGCCTAACAGTTTTTATTTTAAAAAATTGTAATTATTGCGACATTTGTATGTTTGAATAATTAATTGGTGAAAATCATATTTTTATAATCAACCTGTTAATTCTTTTATTTTAATGAGAGAATGTACAATTAACTGTAATCATTTAATCATTCAAATAAATTACCAGGGTGAATACGAAGTTTAATTCAATTTGCTTTAACAATTGTGTTTCAAGACATTGATTAACCATAATCATTCAATCGTTCAATAAATTACAAAGGTAAGTATGAAATTTAATCCGGTTCAGTTTAACAATTGTGCTTCAAGAGAATGTGTGATTAACCATAATCATTTAATTATTTAAATAAATTACAGGATGAGTATAAATTTAATTTGATTTGCTTTAATGAATATGTTTCAAGACATTGATTAACTGTAATTATTCAATTGTTCAAAAAAATTACCAGGGTGAGTAATAAGTTTAATTTGATTTGCTTTAACAATTGTGTTTCAAGACATTGATTAACGTTAATTATTCAATCATTCAAATAAATTACTGGGGTGAGTATAAATTTAATCCAGTTCACTTTAATGAATGTGTTTCAAGATATTGATTAACCTTAATTATTTAATTGTTAAATAAAGTACATTTCTTGTGAATTTTGCTTAGGTACAGTTTTTTTCTCTTGATTCCTGATATCAAACTGTGGGCCCTGAGTATATAACAGACAGTAGGTGCCAAAATGTCAATGTTTTCTTGTTCTTTAAGGTGGAAGCAAACTTCGACCGCACTAAAACAGCGACAGGAGACAATTAGGTTAACAATTCTTCTTTGGGTTGGTTTGCCCATAGCAACTGAATGACCAACCCTTTTTAAGTCCTCAAGTATGCAGTGTCGTAGCTACTTATTTTTGATATAAATTACGGTAGAGGAGCTAATATTAAAGGTAAGTTCTACTGCCCTTGCTGTGTGTTCTTTCTGCAGCAAAAGTAAGATGTTAGCTCTTTGGGCTGGGGTTGTTTGTTCTTTTTTTTGTAAAGTTTGATTATCAATAAGATTCAGCATTGTACAACAATACAAAAACAACAATGTAATTTACTTTTATATTGTTGTTTTGTGTCATAAAATGCCTTATCTGATCTTAATTTTGAACTATCAAAAGTAATGTACCACATGTTTTATGTTACATACATGATTATTTTGAATTGACACTAATAACATTTATTAAAAATTTAATATCAAAACAAATAACTATTCATAAATAAATTAAAAAAAAAAGAATAAGCCTAGAATTGCTCAAAATAATATGATCTAAGCAAATTTTTTTTTTTTGCTCTATTACTTATAATCACTACTGTATATAATTGTATAGTAGTTATAATATATTTTTTTAAAAAATTAAATAAATTTTAATCAAATAGATTTTAAGAAATTATTTTTTAAAGTTACTAAGTAAATTTTAATAATAAAAAAAAATTTAAATTAAATATAAAAATTAAAAATTTTTATTTATAAAAAAATTTGAAATATAATCAAACACCAATGACTGCCTCTAGATTTATAGAGTACCTAATCCTGTTTACTTAATATGTTTTTGAGATATAAGCACCTTAGTGATGATCAATGTTATAGTTAGATTTATTCTTTATTAAATATTTAATTTTTTATGCACTTTAAATAATTACTTGTGATACTTTGGCATCTTGTACAGCCATGAGAACTGGGCATATAGCAAGCGATTTGTAAAAGACCTGCTATTCTTTTCAATTATCAATTCATCACACTCTATTGAGAAAATATACTTAAACAAATTTCTTTACAATACAATTGAATAATTTTAACTTTATTTCAAACTTTATTCTTTTACTCTTAATAATTATTTCAACTTTATTCAATCTCCTTTTACCTTTAAATAAATTTATTTCTGAAAAAAACAAATTACTATAAACTTTATTACTAACACTATATATATTAAAAACACCTAAACAATACTCAAATCATAATC
>CAJVPY010000673.1:0-24347 GCA_910591965.1 Dentiscutata erythropus
GCTCAAATTACGCAGCTCAAATTACTCACAATGTATTCTGCGGACTTAAAGTCCTTTAATTGAATTTATTTCCGGCATATTTGGCTTGCCGGCATTATTCCAATCACATGGCCATTCGTACCTATGCTTTTCGACTCATAAATTGTAAATTATATAACAGACAATTGTGCAAACACATTTAACAATTATATATATTCAAATTTATAAAATAAAAATTACACATAGCGTATGAAATTAAATAATATGTAATGTCCCAATATTCCGATGTTCTGAAAAACTGTTTTTTGTTCTTCGAGAACATAAATTGAAAACCTTATAGTATATTCATAAAAAAAAGTAATGTAGCTTGGCTTAAATTTTTACAAAAAAATTCCTAAGTTCAAAATTATAGCACATGCCTTTCACTTTTTAAATAGTAACCAAATTACCATTATGATGAAAATTCTTTAAACTAAACTTTGGGTTTGATGGCTTACGCTATAATTAAAATCTGTAAAAGTTTCTATTGTATCTCTCATATCAATTCTTTCAAATATGATATAATTAATCTTCGCAATATAATATACGTAATTTAATTATATTGATTACTCTGATAAAATTATTTGTTCTAATTATTCGTTACATTATCTGTAAACACTAAAAAGAAACATTATACAGTACTACGAATTTTATTTTCGTATTGTTATTTTGAAATAATTCTTACCAGCTTTTCTAAAGAGAAAAGTTTCAAGTTTCTTAATTTCAAGTTTCTTAAGCGATAAACAGAAAACAAAAAATTCTCGCCTGACATCGTATAATCAAATTTAAATTTCACCTCGATTAAATTGATTAAAAATACATCCGTTAAAACTGCATTTGAAATTTAAATCCGGTGACATGACTTTTTTTTAAGGGAATAACAGGTTCAGAGATTCGGCTTTCAACATATAAAAGATCATCTATGCCTTACTTTATTAAAAGTGTACTAAGCGCTATAGGATCTATAAAAAAAGAGTCAAATATAATAGAGAATTTCTGATATGATAGTACAAAAACACTTTAGGTTTGTTTTATAATAATGAAATTTTTAGTTTTGAAAACTAATATTTATATACATCAATAAAGAAGTAACATTCATATAAAAAGATAAAAGCAATTATATTCAGAATTTTAAAATTTTTTATTTTAACTAATTTGTTATATGATTAAATCTCATCATCTATATTATATTTTTTCGATCGAACTTTTATAATAATTTGTATTAGAGTTTTTTTAAAAATTTTTTTTTTTTTTTTTTTTTTTTTTTTTTTTATTTTATTTTTTATTTATACGCAAAAAAATATATACTTGCAAAACATAATAAATTCAATTTTATTAACCGAATGTATTAAATTTTACAAATTTGAATACTTCATATTCATCTATAAAAAACCCACCATTTGTATTTCTTATTGGTTTTTCATAAAAAACTTTTTGACAATGCCATTTTTTAAGAGGAGAATCGGGAAATTCACCCATTCCAAAGTCATTATCACTAAACCATGGACCTTGTGATATGTAACCATAATAAATTGCGTTTGATGTATTTTTTACACGACTAAGGATAGATTGATTCAGGTTTCCATTTTTTAAAGAGAAAATAAAGCTATCAGCTGTCGTTACATATCCGCCACCAATTTTCCAAATAAGAGGATTATAACCACCAAGTATCTCATTCGTATTACTGACTTTTAAAACAACCACAGTACCAGGTATATTATCACACAATCTATGAAATATTTCACCTGTGAACCCATCCCTACTGCCTCTAAGTAAGAGTTTAAATTCATATGGAATTTCTGTAGTATTATAAATTGTTGAACGTCGGTCAATCCAGGATGAAATTTCTGATGCATGTTCTAATGTGATTATGGAAGAAGAAGGTGTAATGATTGATGCTTTTCGAGGAGGAAGTTGTACTGCTGCTTTTTTACGAGGAGGTAAAATTAGAGAGGTAACAAATATATCTGGGTCTATTGACCTTGAAATAATATCATCCCATACATTTTCTTCAAAAATTTTACGGTAAGGCTTGAGTTTCTTTAAAACTTGTTTACCAGGAATTTGAAAATATCTAATATGAGGAAGACAATGTTGAAGAGTAGTTTTTAAAGACTTAAAGTTTTCATCTGCCCATTTCTTGTGGTTAGATGGTAAATCTGGAGTTCTTGCTTTTCCTCATTGAATAACTTTATCCCAAATTTCTGATTCCTCCATTTGCAAATCATCTCACTTTAAAAGAGCAATCAACGCATTCTCTTGAAGTGTATCAAAATCATCGGAGTTAAAAATCATATTAGGATGTTTTACAATAATGTCACTACAAAATTGTTGTAAAACTTTAAAGTTTTCATAATCAAAGCTTATTTGATAAATTCGAGAAAAATTTAAACGAAGCCAAGATGCATTATTATCAATAAGATAAGACTGAATATGTTCAACTAGTTCTATAAGCTTAAATTCATTTATAGTAATTAATAGATCAAATATGGCTGAGACTTCGAAATTTTCCAAAGAAACTATGCCACTGTAGATATATCTACGTAATATCACAAATAGCAATAAAAAAAGACGTAAAATTCTTATTATTTTTTTGCAATAGAATTACTGTAAATAAACAGTATTAGTATATTAATTTACCTTATAATAATGTCGAATACTTTTACGGAATAATTTGGTAATTTAATTTCAACAACATTGTTTTTCTTAATCGCACTTGTCAATTTTTGACGAAAGTACAATGAACGCTGATGCAAGATTGCTGGTGTGCTTTAAAAAGTTTGATATTTGGTTGTTCACCAACTTCAATAACTACATTATAATCATACTCATTTTCAAAAAGTTGTGTAAAGTCTTGAGAAAGTTGGTTAAGAATTTTTATGCATGCGCTTTATATAGTATACATATAACAAAAGTTGAATCGGCAACTCTCTGCTGATATACAAAAATGGTTATAATCTGACCTAATTACAAAACTATTTGACTGATGTTATAGATCGTAAGTGGATGCAAATATCATCATGATTGGTAATAATTGCATTCCAATACAAGGTATATATGATTTGTTTTATGTGCTATAACTTTAGGCAAAATTCTACGTGAAATTTATTAGCTATGGTACAGAATAACTATCCTAAATTTGATGGGATATTAAATTCGTTGGCAAGTTATGGACAAACAAACAACTCTTCTTCAAAATGATTATATGTTTTCACAGTTAAGTTCACGTATAGTGTGGAGTATAGTCTATTTGCTAATAATGCGCAGTTCACAGTATGCTATCAAGCCCAATAATTTTTATGAAATATCATCGCTTTCAAATAATGTTGTACATAAGTTTGCTTAAAATGTAACATGCATTAAATCTAATTCAAGTCTAATGAAATATTTTTGAAAAAAAAGTTTTTTGTTAAAAAAACTTTTATTGTTTTTTTTTCATGCTTAGTTTTATCTTTTTTTTTAAATATGAAAAAAGACATACAACAAATATGATTATCTAGCTATTTACAAAATCTGTCAAGATACTTCGTGATATTCATCCAATATTCTTTTTCAATATTAGCATGAAAATCAAAGCTTTAATATTTGGTTTAAACATGATGCTCAAATTTAACCTTTAATTTTACATGATGCTGGTATTCTATAATTTAACCAACCAAAAAGACTCCTCAGAATATCCTCAAAATATCACAAATAAAAATGAATACGAAATATATGAATTTCAAAAATTTTAATAAAATTTGTAACTTTGATATTTATTTTATTGTGAATTAAATTTTTAATTTAAAAAAAACTCCTAATTATTAGAGAATCACTTATATTATTATTGCTACATGTTTTAATATTTTGAGAAATATTAAAAAATGGAAGCAAAAATTTTTATTAGTTATTTTGTTAAAAAAAAATCTACTGATTTTATCAGTTAGAACTATAATTTGAGTCTAGACTAAATTGTTATATAATGAAGATAGTAATTATTTGGTAGTATTTTGTCCATTATTGTCCAGTCTTGCACTGAACAAAAAAAAATTTAAAGTATTGAATGATATTTGACCAACACATTAAATTTTCAATTTTGACTAGTGTTTGTCTTTTTGAAGACCAATTCGTCATTATAAATTAGTTACAATTAGTTGCTTGATGTTTTTAATCATTTTTATTAATTAAATGCATTATTATATAAGAGAATTTTATTTATAGTTAATTTAATATAAATTAAGTAGATAAACATACTCGGCTCAAAAAAGCATAAAATTATTAGTGTACTTAACATTGCAAGTTGCATAGACTCTATTGTAAATAAGAAATAAAGATATTATTTTCTACTAAAGAGTACTGTATACTAAAAGTATATTACATATATACTTTAGTAAGTTATCAGTTATTGATGTTTACTATTTAGAGTTAGACCATATAAAAAAAATTTATTGGTTTTCATATCCCGGCCGGGTCAAAAAATTTGAAGCTCCAAATTTTTTTTTTAAGGCGCAGTAAGTAAATAGCCAATAAAAATGCGCTATTTTAAATTTTCAGTTGCATCACCAAAATTAGAAATCAGACCCAGATAAAACCTATCCACCCGATCTAGTGTGGATTAATGTTGTCAAACTTGGCTCTTAGCAAATAGTATAATGTTTGTTGTTTTGTCAGTCTTGCTAATAACTTGCCGACAGTATCATATCTCTATACATTAAATTTGGGTCCATATTATTGTCCACCCAATTATTCATCGACAAGTTCATTTTACTGACAGTCTATTTCACCGAGCTCATTTTGCCGACAAGTTTTATTCATAAATTATACTGACTTTAACTTTAATTCTAACATAACCCTAATGAAATTGACCAGAATTACATTGTCTGTAAAATGGGCTTCGGTGAAATGAACTTGTCAATAAGTAATTGTCGGTGAAATGTGGTGTCTACGAAGTGATTGTCGGTGAGTTGATCGTATCCCGTATCTAACTTTGTCTGAAGTAATAGCAACTGAATCTAATATAATATCCAACTTATCTGAAGCACAAAAATAAAATAGTGATACCGATATACATTTTCTGTCACTAGCAAGATATGGGGACCCCAAGATATGCACATTATTACGTAATCGTTCATTACCGAAATCAAAAATTTATCGAATCGGCCAAACAATCATTCGGTCAATTTTTACTAGATGTCCCAAAATTTAAGAGAACAGCTGTAAATGATAATGTTTTCTTTTTTTTTTTTACGTTCTTCTCTTTCGAGTCGGGTTCTTCTTTCCGGCTTCTTCTTACCAGGCTTTTTCTCCAGCTTTGTCTTACATTCGCTTCTGTTTGTAGCTATATTCCAATCGCTGTTGGGAATTTCCTTGGGAGAGTTGTTTCAAGAACATACATATCTGTGTTTCGCGTTAGGAAACATCTTCGGATTCAAGTTTTCTTATGGTATGGATGTGAAAAGAGGAATGCTTTGGCGTTGACCATGTCTGAAGATCAAGAAAGCGCTTTAATCTGGAAACAGCCTGAAGATAAAAAAAGAGCTTTAACCTGGAAACGGCTAGCACAGTCTCGAATATCATGAAAGCGTTTTAACCTGAAACGGCCTCAAAGATCAAGAAAGCACTTCAGCCTGGAATGGCCAGTATGATCTCGAAGTTCAAGAAAGCTCTTCAACCTGGATTCTTCTTTAATGAATCTCGCTTCAACCAGTATAGTTCGAAGATCAAGAAGCATTTTAACCTAAATTCTTTCTTTTAATAAATGTATTGGACCTTGCCTTTGAAGTTACCCTCCCCTCGCTGAGATACGATCAACTTACCGACAATCACTTCGTAGACATCACATTTTACCAACCATTACAGTTCATTTCACCAACAGTTTATTTCACTGAAGCCCATTTTACAGACAATGTAATTCTGGTCAGTATCATTAGGGTTAGGTTAGAATTAAAGTTAAAGTTAGTGTAATTTATAAATAAAACTTGTCAGCGAAATGAGCTCGGTGAAATAGACTGTCTGTAAATTGAACTTGTCGATGAATTGTCGGTGAAATGTAACAAGCTAAGAATTTTAAAATGTTTACTATGAATGTACTAGCTAAAGGCTCCTTAGTTGTTATATCAACCGTGATTTGCTTTTTGGTTTATATTTTAAAAATTATTTTACATTAAATAAATAAATAAAATACTTTTATAGATTTATTATGATTTTATTGGTTATATAATTTGAGTTATATTTTCTTTAGTTTAATCAATAAATTCTTGTTCATATCAAAACTTTTTTTATTACAGTATTAGCATCTTTTTTTGTAATTTATTTATTATGAAAATTTTTTTATATTCAGAGCTCTTTTTATGTTTTTTGTTAAGATTTGTTAGTTGGCAAGAACGGATATGCAATTTTGGATATGTTGACATTGTAGT
Organism: Dentiscutata erythropus; assembly: GCA_910591965.1. Classification (NCBI taxonomy): domain Eukaryota; kingdom Fungi; phylum Glomeromycota; class Glomeromycetes; order Diversisporales; family Gigasporaceae; genus Dentiscutata; species Dentiscutata erythropus. The sequence goes on from CAJVPY010000673.1 coordinate 6,417, forward strand.
ACCATTCAGAATACATTCGCAAAAACTATATATCATTATCTCTATATTACTACTCACAAATTATTGCCGAATTAAAATCCTATCGAATCGGCCAAATAATCATCCGGTCAATTTTTTTACCAGATGTCCCAAAAATTATGAGAACAGCTGCAAAAGAAAAAAAAATTTACTTATCTTGACCAAAGATCTAATCTACATTTGTTACATGTGTATATGCAGTATAAACTAAGCTATTCGTTATTTTTATTTCAAATATTTAATAACACTCTAGGTACAATTAGGCATCTCTTAATTTTTTATTTTACTTAGTTTAACAACTTTAGGAAAATGATTAATCTCATTTTGATGACGATACTCCATATAAAAATTTATCTATGTATATAAAAAAAACCTGGGTGGCTGGGTCACTTTTTTTTTCATGTTATGAAAAGCAAAAAAATTTTTTTGTATGGGCTTATAGGTATGTTTATTAAAATGAGCAAATCTAATGAAGTTTTATCATATTAAAAAATTTTTTTTTATAATTTGATAATCATGCTATTATCTTTGCTTTTATTAATAAAATGAAATTATCCAAATGATAACTAATTAACTATATCTACTGATATCTAAAACTGAATAATAGCTCACCCAGTTATTTTTAGGTATCTAAATACTGCTAGCACCTATGCATGACCTGCCAAAGGTAATTCAGCCTTACTGGTTTGGTCCAATTCACCATGGAAAGATTCACCCAAATCACCAACCTGGTTCATTAGCCTATTACCGTAAATCGCCATATACAATACCCTGCGTGACAAATAATGTAGATCAATTTTTAAAATAGTATTTATACATCAAGTGATGCGTAATGCACGTGATTTAAATTTTTTTCAATTGAAAAAAATTGCATCACACGGGTCTTGTATATGGCGATTTACGGTACTGTTTGAGAGAACTATCGTAACGCGCTGGTTAGATTGTATTTGCGCGAAATAAAACGGGACATTAATTTAAGACATGCAATTTAAAGAGAATTATTAATTAAATTAACCGAAGATTTTTCAAAAATAAATTATTGTTCATATTCAGTTAGGTTAATAATTAGCTCTGTTTATATTGTGTTTCGAATAGCGCCAAGAGACGTTATTTCGCGCGAATACAGTAATACAAAATATTAGACAAAGAATCTGGTATAGAGTGATTATGCTAAAAGAAAGAAATTTAAAATATACACATCACGTGTTTTGCACCAAAGTAATTTGCATGAGGAAAATGAAAAGACGATATTTAAATTGGTTCTACCCTGAAATCCTGAAAGCAATTTCTCAAAGAACATAATACCGACTAAATTGGCCAACATTATAATAATGCTGGCTAACTTTGTCGGTATTATGTCGTTTTCGGGAATCCGTCTTTCGTGATTTCAGTAGATCCGTTCTTGAGAATAATTTTTTGGCAAAAATTAAATGCAATAGTTCTACAGAAACTTTCGTTCAGAGAAATGCACACTGCCTCTATTGTCGAAATTACTAGTTATTTCTTCTGTCACATTTATTATTAGGCGAAATGATTTTTGTTGTAATAAAGAATGAGCTATGTATCGTATAAATGTTCAATTTTTGAAGTTGTCAAGTTTTTAAACAAATTTTGTAAGTTTGATCGATTATAGTGATAAAACGCTCTTTTATAACCAATTTTTCTATTGCTGCTGTTTCGCCTTTGAATTTTTGTAAATTTTGTATGTGCAACCAACTTAAATTACAGTTATTATTGTGTAATTAACGAGCGCTACCATGTTGTTAATTATTACATCACGAAGCACCCCTTCCTCAGTTGTGACTAACCTCCTTATAACTGCAGTTACATTCTTCTTACCTATATTTCTGTGCACAATGACGTAATACAGTATCGCCGAACAAACCTGATATCACGTGAGCAGAATTTTTCGAGTATTGTTAAGTTTTTTTTGTTTTTTTGGGAGTGGTGGGCAGTGTTATAAATTCAAAAAAATTTAGTTATCGCATGCACGTATTATATATGAATGATATGCGCGCAAACTTTAAAATTATGTTTAAAAAAATTATATAAATTAAAGTAAAATTATAATACGCGCAAATTTTAGTTTATATTAACCATTAACCATAGCTGCGCCTACTGAGCGAATCCAATTTACATCACTGGGATAGTTGGATATAATGTCGAGCAGAAAACTCAAAAGACAAAGAAATCAACCAATCATCAAGTTACCATCTCGTTCTGAACAATCCTGTGATACTGTCATATGGAAGTCCTGTGACTCGCAATAATCCGTATTATACTATTGGTATAATATCAGTATAATACCAGTATTATACATATAAGTGTAGGTATAATACCAATAATAGAAACGGGTTAGCCACTTTATCTGCAATTCCGAAAGTTTCCCTAAGAAAAATTCCGAAAAATTCCGAATCATATTAAGCTGAGAGTAAAATGGCGGTTATACCATGCTATACCGTATTATACGGTATCATACTTGGGTATTATCCCTAAATGTATTGTCTTGTGACTTCACAAAGTAGCATAAAATATAGCGCGCATTATAGTTTAACTTTCAGTATATAAATTTTAAATTTTTGCATGAATTCTTAACGCGCATTAATGTGCACGCATTGGCTATCTCCGGAAATTGATCTTATGATTAAAGTGTTTAGTTGAAATAATAACGGCAATTAAAATTCGTATTATATATTTTTATTGGCTTTAAGTTTGTAAATGCTCCTCCTCAATTCATTTCATTCACATCATTATTATAGAGGATGATATAAAAGATGTAAAAACTAATAATTCGAATTTGTAAATATTTCTATTTAAATATAAAGGCCATTATAAAAAAAAAAATTAGCTATTAAAATTGTAAATACATACAACTATTTAATTAATTCCTTCCGATCCATTTAATTATATTACGTTTAATTGTAAAATAAAGAATATTTATTACTATATAGATTTAAGATTATTAGTTCAGGTCCGCTTCAATAGCGCCATTAATATGGTGAACATAAAGTCCATTTAAAATGTATATACGGTATGAAATTAGTGTAAATATTCATCACTTAATGAATGCGTCTCGGTTTATCTATATCAATGTTGCTAGTACGAATAAAAATCAGTTCATAGTGGTGAAATCATTTTCACCAAACTAATTTTATTTCACCGGCATCTTTAGGTCTGACTGTATATCATTACTTGAAATAGTGCCACTTTCTTGATAAAATAGCAATTGAATATTTTGCAATGATAATATTATGGCAGGGTGAATGAATTTTGGTAAACCTGCTATGCAGATAACATGAGGGTGAAATCCGCGTTAACATATAAAGAACAATATGCTAACGCGGATTTCACCCTAACCCTATGATTAAAGCGGGTTTTACCTGTGCATATAATGTTTACATTTAGCTAATTTATTTTTTCATTTTATTTGCTGTTTTCGGTACTCATTGAAAATATATCATATATGTACGTACGTACGTAGCAAAGTTTTGACGTAAAAATCGGACACAAATATAAATGATTAACCATGCATTTGTATTAAAAATTTTTTCATTGTAAAAGTTTGTCTGTGTCACCTTTTTGCACAAAGACACAATCAGAATTAAAAACAGTAGGGCCTAATAAATTATTTTTTGCCGATCTACACAGCCACAAATGAAATTTGCTATGCTTTTAAAAGTTCGGCCCGCAAAACAAAATTACCATGTTTTTAAAGGTTCGGCCCGAAGAACAAATTTTCGTGTACTAACAGTAATTAAAGTCTTGTTGGTCTAAACATTTAACACGTAATATTAATAATGTTTTACATTGTAAATATAAAATTTTGTAGCAAAGAAGATCAAAATAATATTCTTATGTGATAGAAAAAATAAATTCAATTTTATGGATTTGAAGACCACTCCCATAATACGCTAGTTCATCTGATGCATTTACTTGCAGCATTGATGCCAAAGATCTTTCATGCACTATCCAAAGAAGAAAACGTATTATTTCGTTTCTTTCGTCATTTTTAATAAAAATCCGCATCTACTTCTGGATTCACAAACTTAGTTAAACTAAAATTACAATATTGAAACAATATAGATAAGGAAAGATACTATTGACCATGAACTTATGCTTTTAGTTAATAAAATATTAAGTAATAAAAGAATTAAAATTTTGCAAAATACTGTATGCAGCGCATAGATTACGCCAACGAAAAAGGCTAATTTGTTGTTTTCTGCAGTTACATTTGCAACAACATAGTAAATCGAGTAGATTACACATAACAATTAAGACCATTTGCACTTGAAAAACTAGTACAGAGAGACCTCTCTAAATGTACTCTCTATAAATGCACCCTCTATGTAAAATCTCTTTAAAGTACAGTATAGTCTGGTCTCGACTTATAATAGCACTATATATTTTGATCTCTATAAACGCACTCCCTCTCTAAGTGCACATTTTTGAAATTTTTTATTATGGTCCCAAGGGGGTGCATTTAGAGAGGTCTCTCTGTATTCATTTCCACTCTTATGATAGTAGCCTGCCTCTTTCATTTATGTATATGTTGAATTGGCAAAATTTGTGAACAGCATCTCTAGTCTGGCTTCCCTAAACACAACTCATTGGGACCAAACTTCTAATAACATGCATTTAAAGAAAAAAAGAAAATTGCATTTATGGAGGTTGGAACTATATCTGGGCCAGAACTTAGGTTGCAGATAAAGAGGTGTTGCATTAGGAATGTTGCATTTAGAGAGGTCTGGCTGTAATGTAATAGCCAAAACTCTATATTCATTTAATTTCAAATTTAAAAGTTTAAGTCCGGCGTATTTGCTGTTCCCTTTTAATACAAATTTCATATTATCTGACATCTTCGCCTTTTTTTGGAAACCCAATTTTCGTCGTTTCTAGTTTGAAATCTTTGAAATTGACAGGATTTACTCGATTCGAAATCCTATCACACAGCTTTCTCCTTTGAACATAAATTCTTGGGCAAATCGTTCGCTATGTGTATGCCAGTCAGGTGTCGAATAAATGCTATATCCGTATAAAAAACGCTTCCCCTTACTTAATAAATATCCGTCCTCGGAAATTGATCTTGCATTATGCTTTACAGTGCCATGATGTGATACTGGCCAGGCATCCCTTATCAGTACCTTTCATCGTCATCATCATACTTTCCAAGAACCCGTAAGAAAACCATTTCCATCCACATATTGCATATGTTCACGCGTGAATATTCTTCCTTTATCTTTAATACATGTAAAAGTAATCATGGTTGGAGCTCAATGAATCTACGTTCAAGTAATTAATCATGAAAATGTAAAGAAATATTGCATTTGTGTACAATCAATATCCGCAATAGATAGTTACGTCTCGAAATAGTCACAATCTCGCTATAATCACCTTAACTTTCTGCGTAAAGATATACCAGGTGGATGAAAAGTCTCTATACAGGTCCCTTTTTTTACTATGGTGCTGGAAGCCTATACCCGACAATCACGTGATTTGTTTCAATTTTGCCGACGATCAATTTTCACGTGCAGATCGATAATTAAAGCTAGTTAAATAGTGTGAATTTACATTTTAATTGCTTTTTATTTTAATCAACTATTGTTCCATTATTTTTTCAATACTTTCTGGCAAGCGACGATGCGATTTATATTTACTAACAGCCCACTCTGCTACTCTACCTTCTAAACCCTTATTATAGGCATCCATATACCTCCACGACTTTCGCGCAAACTTACGAATGGTTGTTACTGGAACGTTATTAAGGGCTTCTGGAAGTCGTATTAATAAATCATTATAATTATAGGTACACGATATCCTAAGTTCCCGTTTTACGAAGCCCCAATACCGTTCAATGAAGTTACATTCACAATTGAACTTCGGATATCGTTCGAAGATATGACCCTTTTTAGCAATTGCTTCTTCCAATAACGAAAGTTGTTCACGGAAATCCGGTTGTAATGATATAATTTTCCGTGCACAGCAGTCCAAATCTTCTGACTCATTTTTACTTTTCTCAGAACAAAGCTTACACACCAAATTTACCCCCCAGCTGGCCAGAGGTTGCGTTCTTCAAGTATTCGCTAGATGCCTTTTGGTTGTCCTCTCAACTTTTCCACTGGATGATCTTCCGGAAATGTCATTTTTTGATCTTGCCTTTCTCCGTACTCATTGATATACCAACCATCATGCATTATAGGTTGTTTTCCTCCGGGGTCTTTATTCATCCTCGATGCAACTAATGCATTCTCCACCATTGCGTTATGGTTAGTCGATTGGTCTAAACAAAAAACCCCTACACATCCAGGATGTAATATTTCAAATATAGGTATTGCTCTTTGTTCAAGCTTTATTCAGACAATGATTGCATTAAAGCTTTTGTTAAAAAAAAAAAAAAAAAAAAAAAAAAAAAAAAAAAAAAACCTGTTCCAACATATGCTCTGATTTCCAATATCCATCTTCTTGTACAGAGCGGACAACAAAAGCATCTCTATACTTGACATGTGGGTTAGCCAAGAACTGCTCTTCTAACAACTGTAACAATCTATGGCATGGGCATACGAAAGCAGAAACCATTACGGAACGTCCCATATGTTTTGAACGCAGAACATCCTCATCCTCTCTGGTCCAAATTCTACGTTGCCCATCATTTGCATAAAAGTGACATTCGTCATGTGTCACTTGTACTGACTCCTTTTCACCATATTCAAGCTCAGGCTCCACTATTACCTCCAACATATCGCCAGTAAAGTCTTTCATACCTTTCTTGTATTTGAACATCCTTTCTAACCATCCCTTTCTATAGAGCACCACATCCGGCCGTTCGTGTCCATCATAATACACACCCTTTTTTCTTTCATCATACTTATATCCTAACGCATGCATATAAGTATGACATGTTTTCTCAGAGATTATATCCTTTGTGTGTCCTATTTTGGGCAACAATGTTTCCTCTATATACATTTTTAGGGCCCTAGGAGAGCGTGATTCTGGAGATTGCTGCCGTAGCCATTCTTGACATCCTTCTAAAAAATTATCATCATCAAGCAAGCTTATAGATTTTTTATGTTTTCCTTGGCGATAAGAAAGAAGTTCTCCTGATTTTATATACAAATCGCCCCACTTTCTGATACACCTTGACATATAATCGCCTTTATTCCATATCATTTTAGCAATCTGAATGCTAGCATTCATTTTGCCTTGTCCATCTAATAACAATTGGATGTACTGGCTTATGCTTAGTAGGCGTAAGTGATCATATGTTGATATACTGCTTTTTGATGATTTTTTTATCTGACATTGTTTATTAATATCATCTAAACGCATACGTAGGATTGAAGCAGTATCAGTGGGTGATGGAGGGCTTTGTAGAGTTTCATGGGATGATTGTAATAATGATATATTACTTGATGCTTCAGCATCAAGTAATGTGTCATTTGATGCTTCATCATCGGGTAACATGTTACTCGATGCTTCTGCATCAAGTAGCATGTTACTTGATGCTTCAGTATCAAGTAAAATATTACTTGATGCTTCAGTATTAAGTAACATGTTACTTGATGCTTCTGCATCAAGTAACATGTTAATTGATGCTTCAGTGTCGAATAACATGTTACTCGATTTTTCAGTGGTAAACGATATATCATTATTTTGAAGTTTTTTTTCATCCTCCTCTTTCTTTTTATTTCGCCTCCAGATCGTAGTTCTTGAATCTTTGGAATATACTCTTTTTACTGGTAGGGTGCCGATCTCATCTTCCCCGCCCATTCTTAATGTAGATTCGGTTTGCACTTCAGTGACTTCTTGTGTTTCATCTTGGGTTATGAAGCGGCCCTTTTTTCTAGGTAAATTATTTATTTGGTTTCGTCTTTTTGATATATGAGGCATAGTGAATTAACGCTATATTAACTTTCAATAATCAAAACAAATGAGAAAAACAATGAACAAAATAAATGTATCACATGGCACATATATATATAATAGAACCAGTATTTTGGCAGAAGCGACGCGACTCAAGTTTTTCGTGTAATATCGTTAGCACCTCTAAATTGATCGGAAATCAAATAAACTAACCAAGCGAGTCATTAACAAATGAAATTTGGAGGCGCAAAAGTAATAATCTAATAAACAAGATGTCAACTTTCATGAAATACAGTAATTCATTGTAACTTTTATAAGTTGAACCATTTATTTTATGCTTAGTAAAATAAGCTATATAATTCTTGCTATCTTCGTTACCCTATCATATGTTATTGTACAGTACATTTTAGATTTTATTTCAAATTGTTATTGCGCGCTTATCTATATAGTAAATTATTAATTGCGCAGTTTAGTTTACACTATTATTTTATGTTTGTAATGTTTTTGACAATTGTATGCAAAAAAATAAAGGCCTTTTAATCGATCTGCGCTAACCAATCAGATGCTTCGCTTGTTTCAATTTCGAAAAAACATAGTGACTTTAAAATGCATCAACTTGTTATAGAAGCAATATTTTGAAAAACTGACCGGTAACTTTGTTTCTTATAGCTAGCTTTACAAAGTTACCGGTCAGTTTTTTGAAATATTGTTTCTATAAAAAGTTGATGCATTTTAAAGTTACTATGGTTTTGTGATCACGTGATTGTCGGGTATAGACTTCCAGCACCATATCCCCGCTAAGATTTATAATACTTAATTTTAAATACAATTTATATATAATATTGCAATGATTACTATTTTAGTGGTTTAAAAAAAGGAGACTTCTCACCCACCCGGTATATACTACATAAATTTTTCTCGTATTAGTCACAATCTAACAATAGGCACATAAAAAAGGCTGATTTTAGCATGTGACTATTGCGAGAATTGACTGTACATTTGGTTATATGTCAGTCGTTTACCTCCATATTGATTTTAACGTTATGGTTTTCCTTATACATAGGTGCCTAAATTCGGAAGGATTTGCAGCATTACGACATGACGATATTGTTTTATTTAGTCATGCCACTTCAAAATGCCAAAATTATCTCTGTTGCCGAAAAAAATAAACTCAATTTATTACGGTAAAATCGTATCCTAAGTGCCCACCTCTTAATTCAGACCAATCGAATTTCAAGATCAAGTGTAACGTATTAATCGAAAAGAAAAAATGAATAGCTCTAAATTTTAATTAGGAAACCACTTCTGTGGCCTAATTAAGGATGCTTCTTGTGTAATTATGCTAATAGAACCGCATTGTTCTAATTCTAATCCTAACTATAACGTGGTTTACTAGTAGTAGACTTATGAGATCAATAATTAGAAGATGTTGAAGTAAGATGCAGTGTTGGTGAAAGTTGGGGTGATTAGTATTGCAGTTGAAGTTACTAGCAATTATAAGATTCATGTTTCGAGAATAACTATCATTAACCTAGGAGATAATTTGTTATTAGGTGGTATACAATAATGAGGTTGTGGATAATAGTAAGTAGGTTGCTATAAGACACATCTTGTTGTTTGTGGTGAAGTATAAATCAATAAGAAGGGTGATACCAGATATAGTACTGATTTTATAAATGTATAGTTGGATTGATAGTTTAAGTGCTATTGCGACACTTTTATATGATTCATAAATTTTGCATTTGTTTGATTACAATTTGATGTGTAGATTTTGTAAAGAGGATTAGTAGTTAGTAGATACTGCTAATTTTGTTTCTATTAGGAAGGCTATATCTATTTTATTAGAATCACAGTATTCTAGTAGTAGTTGTAGCTTGAGAGCTTGGTTAATACTTTGAACATTATGATTGAGAATATTGAAGATCTGTTTGGTAGAAGGGATGATGACAAATACTTGGTTATAGTGGAGACTGTGTGGTAGGAAGCTATTGATTGAAGGGTTATTAATATTCATGGTGTAGTGAGGATAGTTTTTTGTTAGTAGTAGAGTGTGGGGTTTAGGTTGCTTAGAGTAGTCATTGGGTGGTTTACAGTATAGATTGGTAGATTCATAATTGTCAAAGAATAACATTTAGGGTCCAGTAGATTAGGAAGTTTAAGTAAATATTCTGTGATTGAGTTAAGTGTGAAGTGAGATTTAATTTTATCTAGTATTTCCATAATGGTAGTTCTGTCTTGTATAGAGATTAGATTGAATAGATCAGGTTTAATGTGGTCTAATTGTAGTTTTAATTCCTCAAGGCTTTGGAGAATTAGTGGTTTATCATCATGTTTGGTTCTATGTTGGATGTTGATTCAACTTGCAGGGATTTTGATAAAGAAATAATGTTTTTGGAGGTTTTGAGAAATCTTAGTTATAGTTTAGAAGAGGTAATAGGTATAGTTAGATTTAAATAATAGACTTGCAGATAAGTCTGGTTTATCAGTGGAGTTGGTTAATATGTAGGTAGGTAGGAGGGGTAGCAAAAATTTGAATTGGTGTTCAATTTTAGCTAAGAATTGCTTGACAAAAGCTTTGTTTTTGATTTTTAAAGTATAGTGGTGTTTAGTTTTGATTGTAGTTGGATCAACAGATAGTTGTGGTTTCTGAATGATATAATTATTAAGAAGTTGCTTGAAGCTGTAGTGAGAGTACAGAAGTTCAACAAATTTCTTTAAGTCATCAAAATCTTTTAGATTACAAGGAAAATATTGTTTGAGGTTATAAGTAGCTATTGGAAGATTAATGGGAGTAGTGGTTTAGATGCAGATAGGTTAAAGAATTTAGGTGGTAATTTTTGTTCCAGTTTATAGAGATTTGATTGTTTCCTTTAGTATTTTGAGAGGAATAGTAATGCAGAGTGATCAGTAATAGAGAATTAGTCTTTGACTAATGGGTCAAGTTCTGAAGAATTCTCTAGTAGCTTGATGTGTTGTGTTTCGAAATATTTATCAGAGAGGGACTCAAATTTATAAATTTTTTGGAGGGCTGTGACAATGACTTTTGGCTTGTTCCAATTTTGAATAAGTAGATTAAAAAGAAGTATTTTTAATATGTCATTTTGTATTTCTTTGACTGATAGAAGAAGGGGTTGGAGTTTGTCTAATAGTACTCCTCTGATGATTTTTTTGTATCTTCAAAGCTTGTTAATAGATCAATATGAGCAAAGTTGGTGCAATAAAAAAGTTTTCAGGTGATATTGTGTGGGTTGGTCTTTAGAAAGTCAATGTTAATGATGTAGTTAATTGCAATATTTTCTTTAAGCTTCTCCATGATCTGATTTCTGTTATATTTGTTGATAAAGTGGATTTCATGATGTTTTTTATATTTTTCTATAGTGGTTTGAATTTCTATTGGTGTTGGGATGTAGCTTCTTTGTTATGATTAAAAGACTTGAAGAAGGCTGTATTATAGAAGTTGAGCTTAGAGTTAATTGCTATGGGTAGGTTGTGATAGATAAATTGCAAGCTAGTCTTGTATTTCAAGAAATTAGTCATGTTTGCCTTATCTCTAAATGCTTCTAGAATTTTGTCATTATTTCATTGCTAAGTATCAAATAGTTCTATTTTTTGTAATAGTGCATATGCTATTTTTTGGCTTCAAAGAGTTGAGATCACTAGATGTGGGTCAGATTTGGGTGTAGAAGATCTGAGAATTGCTTGGCTGTATGTAAAGAACCTGCCAGAATTGGCCAGTTGTTTAAGTCTATAACCAGTAGATATCCAGGTTGGTGTGTGCTGTAGATTGGGGTCCATATCTATTATTTGTAGTCTAGAGACCATGGGGGTGGATCAGATTTGGCTAATTTTGTTTGGTTTGTTTCAGTTGTAGAAATATTTCTATTTGTTCCAGATCATTGGTGTTGGGACCAAACTGTTCTGGATTTGTTGTGTTGCTAGATAGAGATGATAATATTATGTTGGTGTCATATAATCTACAAACAGGGATGAGCCACTTTGCTCACTTTTTGGTTTACTATATGAGGTGTATTGGTGATATTGCTAGTAATTTTTAAAGTTGTTGGAGTTTCTGCTAGATGAAGTTGAAGTAATTTGTGGTGTTGGTTGAATAAAGAATTTAGTGAATACTTCTGGGTCTGTTGTGGTTTTATCTGATATTGCTGTGCCAAAAAATTTTTTAGAGAAAGATTGGAAGTAGGTTTTTTGTTGTAACATGTTGTCATAGGGCTTCAAAGAAGCCTGAGCTGAGAGAGTTTGGATTTCTTGACTACTGTGGTATCACTATATCTTGCCTATTGTAATTAATTAATTATACCAGGTGGAGCTGCTTGCCCCAAGAGACTATAATACTTAACAGGTCTAATATTTAAAACTTTATGACAAAAGGTTGTTTACTTTTTACTACTAAAAATGATTTTCAGAGATTAACTGGAAAGAGTTTTTTTTTAGTAAGTATTGTAAACAATTTTGTTACAAGCTTACTATTCTAATACCACAATATGTGGTTAGTTTATATTGAAATTGTCATAATTTCTATTGTGAGTTATTGTAAATAAATTTGTTACAAACTTACTGCTATTTTATTGACTATAATACATATATTAACATTAGTAAATTAGTTTGTATTGAAATTGAGCTGTTTAAAAATTTTATTACAGTACTTACTCACTATTTAGGTAACCACAATATGCAGTTAAAATAAAATAATTTGCATAAAAATTATTATATTCCATTGCAAGTTACTATAAAAAACTATTACAGAGTTTACTTGCTATTTAGTGACAGTTAAATCTGGGATAGTTTGCATTAGAATTGTTGTAATTTTTATTATGATTTATTGTACTATTCTGGTAACTACAATATTTGATTAATGTGAGTTAGTTTGTATAGAAATAAATGTGATTTCTATCATAAGCAACTGAAAATTCTATTAAGAACTTACTTTAAATTTGACAACCATGATAAGTTTATAGTATTCTATTTGGGCCAAAAGTGCAATCTTTGTGAAAATTGAAAAATTCAAAAATTCAAAAATTGAAAATTTCAAAAAGTCGAAAATTGGAAATTTGAAAATTGAAAAATTCAAAAATTCAAAATTGAAAATTTTGAAAAGTCAAAAATTGGAAATTTGAAAATTAAAAAATTCAAAAATTCAAAATTTGAAAAATCTGAAAATTAAAAAATTCAAAAATTTAAAAATTAAAAAATTAAAAATTTAGAACTTTTAATTATAGTAATTTAATTGCAAATATGAAATGTGGGCTATACAGATTACATAACTTTAAATTTTACATAACCTAATACATGTTCACAGGAAAGCTAAATTTTGAATATCATGTGATTATAACACATATTTGGCAATTAAATTACTATATTTAGAAGTTTAAAATTTTTAATTTTTCAAATTTTCAAAATTTTCAATTTTTGAATTTTTTAATTTTTGAATTTTAAATTTTTTAAATTTAAAAAATTTTAAATTTTAAATTTTTAAATTTTAAAAATTTAAAACTTTAAAATTAATATTTGAATTTTCAAAATTTTAAATTTTAAATTTGAAAAATTCAAAAATTAATAAATTCGAAAATTGAAAATTGTAAATTTGAAAATTGAAAATTTAAAAATTTAAAAATTAAAAAATTTCAACTTGTAAATATAGTAATTTAATTGCCAAATATACATTATAATCACATGATATTTGAAATTTGGCTTTCCTGCAAATATGTGTTTGGTTATATAAAATTTAAAGTCACATGATCTGTATAGTACATACTTCATATTTGGCAATTAAATTACTATAATTAAAAGTTCTAAATTTTTAATTTTTTAATTTTTTAATTTTTGAACTTTTCAATTTTCAGATTTTTCAATTTTTGAATTTTCAAATTTTCCTATTTTCAAATTTTCAAATTTTTCAATTTTCATAAAAATTGCACTTTTGGCCCAAATGGAATATCGTATAAATTGTTAGATTATATTGGAATTATCATAATTTCTATTACAAGTATTGTTACAAAACTTACTTACTATTTTGGTGATTTATATTGTCAGTACTGTAAATGTTATATTGCAAAACCTATTATATTAAAACCTCATAAATGCACTCTTTATAAGGATACACTCTTAAAATGCATGCTAAAGTTCTGGTTCAAGTATTAATCTCTAAGTGCATATTGTTAAAGCTTGGTCCCAAGAGTATACACTTTTAGAAGTTTTACTAGATTAATCTTTTAACATATAGAATTTTTTTTTTTTGACAGTCATGTTACATGTCTTGCTTTATTAATGAAGTTTACTAATTCTAAAATTAGTGAGTTACACTATACTTTAAGGGCAAAAAAACTGGAATGTGGCTCATCTGGTTACTTTGTATAACTAACTAACTTAGCATCTATATGCAACCTGCCAAAGATGAGTTTGGGCTTCTCAGTTTGGATTAATCTACCTCAGAAAAGCTTGTCCCAGATCACTGTCCTGGTTCACTGGTCTGTTATGACTATCTACTTTCCCAACCCTTCTAGATAGAAAAACTCTACTGCAAGTACAACAGAAAATTTATAAAATTAAAAAGAGGAAAAATCTAAACTAACCAGAAAAAAAGCATTACATCAAAAAAAAACAGAGAAAAGAAAAAAAAAAGTCACAAAGAAGGTAGCTATAACAACACTATTTTTGCTTGTGCTAGACTATATAAATTATATAGGTTGTATAGAAAGAAAAATTCTACTCTAATACTATATATAAAAAGAAGAAAAAAAAGAAAATAAAATCATCTAATATCTAGAAGTTTCTACATATGATCCTCTAATCTCTTATAGTTTGTCATTGCTTAATCGAGAAGCAATACCCAACTTAGCTCATGGCAGGTCTTATTTCAGTAGACACATCCTAATTTGGAAGGAGTAAACACTACTGATCTTTTGAAGAGATATGCTGGTTTTTTCACTTTTTGGCCAAAAATTTCTAAAAAAACTCCAAAATAGTGGAAATATGATAGAGGGTGTATGGTTGCAAGTATTTTCAAGTTTTTCAAGAAGTGATTTAAGAAGCTTATTTGTTGTTCTCTTTCTCTTATACTTGACATTGTCGACGATATAGTTTCACTTTTGTCAGAACACTACTATCCTAAGAATTATATATGCAAGAGCATCTATTAGTCTATTATTTTAATCCAAATGTTTTTGGTTTGTATGTCAAATATGCAAAGGAGTCCTTCAAAAAAAAGATTAACCTTTACAAGAACCACCACATAGTGTTTTCTCCTTCTTCAACAAAATTTTTGCTTCTATTTGGTAGAAAATTTTGATACTAGTGATTATTAGAAAGAGTTTTTAAAATATAAATATTGCCTATATTAATACATAGCATTAGTGTTATCTATATCTCAATTAATAATATTAAAGATATGTTGAATGTGCAATGTACAAAAGCTGGTTTTTTAAAATCATAAATAGATAATTGAGTTCGATATTATTATGTAGAAGACTGTGAATATCATAGTTGAAATATAACTTTGGATGTTTTGATATTACAATATTATTAATATAAAGTTTGGTATATATTTAGTAAACTCTTAAGAATTCACTATCTAATTATAAAAACATAGCTATTATCAGAAATGTTCTAAGAATTGTAAAACTAACAATGTATTTTTAATATATATATATATAATTTAAATCAATAATAATTGAATAATAAGGTAGATGTATCTAATTTGACACAGTTCCTAATTTGACGCACGATGATATCTCGTGAACTATTGATCAGAACCAAATGCTTTTGGTACCGTTCGGTTCGTCTCGATAAGACGAATCGAATGGTACCAAAATTATTTGGTTCTGATCGATAGTTCTCGAGATACTCCATCTAGCCAAAACAGTCCAAGGTAGATGTATCTAATTTGACACAGGTAAACATTTACAGTGAATACCATCTGGTGTAGTGATTAGATTCACAAGATTTTGATACCATTCAATTTGTCTCGATGAGATGAATCAAATGGTACCAAAATTTCGCAAATCTAATTACTACATCACATGGTATTTACCGTTAATGTTTACCTGTGTCAAATTAGACACTATATCAAATTAGAAGCATTTTTTTAACCAAACTTCAATGAATTATATCTCGTGATATAGTGATTAGAAATTGGTAGTTTTGGTGCTATTTGATTCGTCTCAATGAGGAAAATCGAATGATACCAAAATTATCTAGTTCTGTTCAGTGAGTCACAAGATATGTATCCTAAACGTTACCTGCATCAAAATAGGGACACTTACCTTATATATTTTTTATTAGCAAATAATGAACTTGTTTTTTATCACTCTTTCTGATGATTACCTGAACCAAAATTTCCCACTGAACAAAAGCAAAAATTTTGTTAGAGAAGAGAAGAACACTTATAGAACAATTTATGTAAAGGTCAACTTGCTTCTATGAGTAACTCCTTTACACATTTGGCATACAAACCAGAAGCATTAGGAAACAAGATAACTGGCAGAAGTTGGCGCCCTTGGTTCCAAAATTCTGGAAAAAAGGTGTTCATGAGAAATTGGGGCTTTTTTGTCGACGAAGTAATCTATAATGCAAAAGAATAGAATAGAAGAAGAACAACAAATGAGTTTTTATAACAACACTCCTTGGAAATTTAGAGACACCTTTTTAAATAACATACATCATGGCTTGGTTCAAAAGGAGCCTTAACATGAGATATGGGAAAAGGGACCTATTATAGACATGACACTTGTCGTTTAGAGGTAGTTCTTATACACTATCTGCTGACAAGCTTAGAGTTTATCACTCACTGAAAAGACTTAGTACTGTGCAGGCTTGGGCAAACATTTCTTTGGTAGTTTCTCTTGGTCTTTCTACCTCTTTCTCGCTTTTGCTGTTCTCTTCAAAATTTTCGAAAAAAAGTAGGCATTTGGGCTTACTCCTTCAAAAGATCGGTATTGTTTATACCTTCCTAATTCAAATGTACTCAATAGAACGCAACCACATATTTGTTTTGTTTATCAATATGGAGCTATGGTATAAAAAAGAGATCAGTATCCCATTTAGGCAATACCCAAGTTTCGTCAGTGCTCAGAACAAGTTCTCTACGATAAGGCAACGTCTTACAATCGAGATATATTAATTAGTTGCAATTATTATATAATTTTTATCCTTATGCCTGGCATGGGTAATAATAGTATGTCATAGCTACCTTTCTTTTTTTTTGCTCTTTTCATCTTGGTTCATTTATGTTAGAATTTGTTGAAAAGTTTTTTTTTTCACTGTGAGGTGTTTTTTTTCTAAAATGTTTATGTCTCTCATAAACATAACTTTATTTTTTTTATTTTTATGTATGAATAAGGGTTTTAATTTTGTTGTTAGGCTTAGATGGAAGAAGTTTGAAAGAAGGGAGAGGTAGTCATGATAGGCAGTAGATACAATCTGTTGAGAGCTGGGTCATATCCAATTGCAGGAGGGTCAGAAGGAGAAAAATCCTACTATAGCAGGTCAAATATAGGTACTTACTAAGCAACCAGGTTAGTTTTTACTTGTAATTTAGATATAGTTGTGTGGCCCTCAGACGCAGCGTATGTCATTTAGAGATAGTTCTCATACACTATCTGCTGACATGTTTAGAGTTTATTACTCACCGATAAAATTTTAATAGTCTAGATGATTATTACAAAGCCTAATAAAGTAAAGGCATAACTGCCGAATTGATAAAAAAAATAAAAAATAAAAATAAACTTGTTTTTTAAATATAAAAGTATAATAATCTGAATTAATTAATTTGAATTCAAATTATATATTAAAATTGAATTATTTGAAAATTTTTTACATCTATAAAAATCTAAATTAAATTTAGTTTATTTAAAACATATCTGAATTGCATTCAAATTATATTTTTTTTAGTGGATCAAGTCTCTACTCAAGTGTGCTAGAAAACATAGATGCATTTGTGTTATTGTACAGAGAAATGCAAACTAGTATTAGTGATTGGCGCCGTAATCATGTGATGCTAATTGTCACATGATACAATATATAAAAATCAACAATTAGATTGTT
>CAJVPY010000674.1:0-24342 GCA_910591965.1 Dentiscutata erythropus
GCGCAGAATTTGTACAGAATTCTGCGAGCAGAATAATAAATGATTGGAGAACATAGTCTATTGTGATAAAATTAGAATTTTCTTTTTGTTGTAATTTTGTTGTGATTTTGTTTTTAAAGTATTATTTATGTGCCGCCGCAGAATTCGCAAATTTAACGACAATCGCAGCGGAATTTGTCCGTTAAGGCAGCAGCCCCCCTGGACACTCTACGCCCAGTTGCCTCCAACAATACATAGTAGGGATACCTACACCGTATCATACCATTGGTATATCAGTATTACATACATAGATATAGGTTAATGATGTGGAATTTCTCAGGGTAGTGACTACTCACGGCACTACGGATATGACGTAGATCGTACTACCCCAAGGTTATATTGCCGTGAGTTACTGCCTGCTACCCCTAAAAATTTTGCTGGCAATTAGGCATAATGCAAAAATCATAGTTTTGTATGGGGTGGTCCACGCGCTTTACATAATCACTACCACCAACTTTTCGTATAGCCAAATCCTCCTTTGTCAATTTCTTTAACATTAGATAATCTATTGAAAGACCCGATCATATTACATCGACCGGCTAAGCTGCCTTAGCCGCGGCTGCCCCAGCCGGCTTGTAACACTATGAGGTATAACTAGGGTTGTAAAACAATAACGATAATTTCAAATTTTGATGTAACTTACGATGTAACTTACAAGCAATTTTCATATGTTTACTTAGTAAAAATTCTAAATTCTTGTAAGTTATTGTGTAAGTTTACAACCCTAGGTATAACTGATATTTTCACAATTTGAAAGTACTAGTGATGCCTGACGAAACCATTGATGCTAATTATCATGCTATTACCGGTACTTACAAAAAATCATAATAGATTGTTGATTTTTTATATATTGTACCATGTGACAATTAGCATCACATGGTTTCGTCAAGCATCGGGTGCGACATCAACTAAGTAATCAAAACTATGTCAGTTAATTGATCAAATCAAATTTTTATTAGCGAATGTTTAATTATAAAATTGATGCGAATTCCTAAAAGAATCATACGAAAATTGTACTTATTTTTCGAGTTTCTTTTGAATGAAGCATATTCATTAGAACTATTTCGGAGGTTCTACGTTTGATTTTTTGCAAAAGCTATAAGTAAATTTCAACTTGTGATTTTGAGATAATCTTTTTCAGTCTAATTAATAATATTTAAAAATTTTCAATCGTTATTTCATTTTTGACGGCAAGTTGAATCGGGTTGAAACTTTTATATCGATTAAAGATAATCGTATGTAATGTAATATATAGTGTCATAAAAATTTATAAGTAATTTAAAGCTTAATTTGACTGATTGATGTAATATATTGCATACTTTAAAGATATATAAGGGATTCAATTAGTATTTAGTCAAACTTCTACTTCATCTCTTGACATTCATCTCTTGACACTTGTGAAGTATTAAGTGCAGTTAGAGTGAAATCAATAATAAACAAGTGGCTTGATGTAAGAGAAAATTTTTGAAATTTTAGTGATAACCTTATCTTGAATCACAAGAAATATTTAATCGATTATAATAATAGACAAAATGCCAAAAGTATCCAAACGAAAATTCCAATCACGTAAAGCAAGTCAAGCTGCAGTAGAAGCACGAAAAGCTGCTCAGCATAGCAAACAAAATTATGAAATTAGCCAAATGTCAACACAAACGGACGATAATAAATTGCAGTTAATCCACCAAAGCATTTCCAATGAACCAGTAATGAAAAAAAACAAACTGAATAACACTTCGTCAAAAATTAATGAATTTGATGGAGCTAAGAACTGAATGTTTTAATTGAAAATTTTTATTTTAAATTTACTATGTTATTAGCAGTTAGCGTTATATTTTTTTATTAATTATTAAATATATATATATTGCTGATCGTGTAACATAAAAAATCTGTGATTTGTAAAAATGCCGTAGTTAGCTAACATAATTTTGAGTTGAAAGTTAATAAAATGAAGTAGCCAATTAATAATTGCAGGTTAATCATTTAACTGATACGTAGGGCATCGATTTTTTATTAAAAAATTATTAGGAAATTCTATTCGAGTTTCAAAGAAAACTTTTAGACCTAACATATCGTTTATTCAAATATCCTGTCTAGTCGTTAAATCATTAATGTAAATAACAAAGGTTTAATAATTTATAGCCTTTAACAAATTTGGTTGTTTGACATTATTGCTGTTAAAATTAGTTTCACCGATCTCATCAATTCCACCAATTCAAAAACAAATTTCACCAATAGTTGCCAGCATCTTTCTAATGACTAAAAATAGGATATATATTTGAATTTCGATTATTCTTCCAAATGAGGCCCAAACTAGATAGTAATACCATAATTCGAAAAAAAAAAAGTCTGGGTCGAAACACATTCTAAATTTTCATTTATTCTTTCTTCTTTCTCTTTCTCTTCTTTTTCTCGCAACATATCTTCTACTACGACTCGACGATCTCGATGATGACGAACTCGATGACGAATCCGATGATGAACCTGATGAACCTGACGATGAATCCGATGAAGAGTCTGATGAACCTGATGAACTGTCACTTTCTAGAGCATGTTTCTGCGCTATAAGCAATTTCTGCGCATTCTATAAAATGTTATGATATATTACAAAATAAACGTCAATAAATAAAAAACTATTAATCGTTAAAAAATAATATAAATTAATAATTACCTGTAAATGTTCTCTTAATTCATCAGTTAATAGACCTAAACCAATACTAGTGAAATAATTAATTGCGAAACGAGTATTTCTCGGATTGTCCTTTGGAAATAGACCAACAAAGTTTTCATGCATTGTGCCATCTTTTAACCTTTCTTTGAGTTTTTGCAAACCTAGAGTGCCACTCAGTTCTTCAAATAATATTTTTACAAATATTCGAGAGCTTGACGTGGTTTCATCTTCAGTCAATTTTATAATGTTAAACACTTGCCAGGACAAAGCGTCGGTAGCCAAAAGGTGCCCGAAAAATTTTGAAATATTTCGCAATCTGTTTGTCTCATAACGATGAATGGTCTCATAGTATTGGACAAAACATTGTTCAAAAGATTTAGCCCAGACTAAATTTATCTTTGCGAGGCGTTCTCCAATTAGACCAAAAAACTTTTCATAAGTACGCTCTTGAGAACAACATTCAATTATCATGTTGCAGAGTTCCAACTAAATAAAAAATTTAAAACAAGTTTAAAAAAAAAAAAAAAAAAAATTGGATAATGATTATGATGATTGAAATAGTTAATGCGTCAATACTTACTTCTTGCCCTTCTTGAATATTAAGCTTCATGAGCTTGTGACAACATTCTTCAAAGTCAACACTTGACTTGATAGTTAAGTATATTGTTCTACGCAAATTGATCAAATTTGTATTAGTTTGATCACGAATTTCGAGTTTTTTTGCAACTTCTATATTAAATAAATGAAACATTATATATAAGTATATGAAAAAAAATTATCAAGATTTATTTTAAAATATGAAAGTAATATAGACAATTTTACCTTCATCATTCTCACTGCTTTCATCGTCTTCAGAACCAGATTCATCATCATCATCATCTTCGGATTCATCACCTAAAATTTGAGTTTTGATTTCTTTGTATTTTTTCTTCATTTTTTAGATAATCAGGGTCATAGTTGAAAATACCTATCCAATGGTAATAAAAAAAAAAAAAATTGTAAACATGGCTTATTTATAAATATATATATGTGGCATATTAAATATATACAAACCAAGAGTCTCCTCAACATCCAATTCATCATCCAACGATAAATGATGAGTTATTTGATCATCCTCTTTGACTAAATCTAAATCCGTAGCTATTGGAGGATTGTCCTTATATTTATCCTTTCTTACTTGGAATAAAACTTCAATCATATATTGAACTCTTTTTTCTACATTTGCTTCGTGTAGAATTGCTCTAAAACGATCAAAAACATCATTATTTGCCTTTGGAGATACTTCGGCTAAATGGGCACCACATTCTCGAATAAATCCTACTGCGACTTCAACAGAATCACTTGTTGGACTTTCTAATAAAAGTACAAGAATTTGTAGCGCAACAATCTCATGAGCTACAAGATGATTAACTAAATGTGCAATAAAAATCGTTGTGGCAAGACATGTTGTCTTATCATTTCTTCTATATGCTTTACGGAATTGAACGATCAATCTAGTAAGCACTAATTCACCAATTTGTGGTAATTTAGTATTTATTATAGCAACTAATGCAGCATAAACTGGCGTAAAAGGAGGTGAAGCAGCTTGTGCTTTCATAATTGATCTTGCAAAAAGACCTCTACCACGAATCAAATTTTCATTTATCAATTCAAAAAACGATATTTTTGATGTTTGAAGTATTAACCTAAAAATTATTTAAAAAGTGAGTACTTAATCAAGAAAAATAATAAAAGGGTAGAATACAAATATCTACTTTGTTAATGAGCCCGTTGATACTTTTTTTGAGGGCATCCCAGGTAATTCGTTGGTACTCCGAGCTTGCTTTATCAGTAACTTTTTGTTGTAGTAACTTTAATCTAGAAGGTGGGATGTAAACTCCACCAGCTCTGGTATTGACAAGTACTTCTTGTTCAGTCTGAATTAAGGACATCTTTAATTAAGGAGCGATTAAAGTGTGATCTAAAAATTTAAAAGCACTAACGCTGAGCTCTCCGACGTTACACGATATTTTAAATTCACATCAGCCAATCAAAGATGACTATCCCTAAAATGAAATTACCGTTACGTATAAATCGATTTATGACGTCTACACACTCTATATTCAAAGATGTCGCATAATCGCCGAGCCCGCAGAGCACCTCAAGAAGAGGAAGACGCTTCAAAATTAAAATTTGGTGAAGGTATATATTAAATTATGTTTAAAGAATCGTGAATATTCAGATCTTCGTTCTGATCACATAACAATTATAGATTTTGAGGGTGAAGAGTTTTTATTCATCTCCGAAGTGCATCTTTTATTACAAAAAATACCAGAAAATCAGAAAAATACACAGTCAGTGCTGTTCACTTTTTACAAAATCGAAAGATATATTAAATCAACGCAAAGCGCTTGAAAATTCCATTTTTTTTAATTTATATCATGAAATTTTTAGAGTATATCAAAAAACTGCCAAATACGTGGAATTATTTACCAAATTTCATAACGAAGAATCCGTAAGAGAAATTCGAAAGTGTGTAAATTTTTTCCTTTTTTTTTTAAATGGTCTCTTTTGAAATGGTGTTTTTACGTTATTTGATTTTTAAAATCAGAACGTTGATGAGACATAAACTTCACAAATATGAATTGGTTCAGTTAGCTAATCTATGTTGTGACGAGGTAGAAGAAGCAAAGTCACTTATTCCAAGGAAAGTGAATTTTGAAAATAATCATTTACATTATTTACATTGATATTGATTTGATAGAACTAACGATTTTATCTATTTTTAAATAAACTAATAGTTTGTGTAAGAAATCAGATGAGGAAATACGTTCAATGCTTGATGATATCGGACAATTGAAAAAATTCCAGACATAATTTAGTTTTAATGATTAGGACGTATTATTATGTCCTATTAAAGTTTAATTAAGGATATTATAAATAAAATTAGATTTTAATATTAAATAGATTTTTTTTATTTAGATAATCTCTTTTTTCAAATAAGGAATAGAGTTGGTTACGCATGATCTGATATATGTCAAGTTCAGTTCCCAACAATGTCATTTCTCCGACAACACACTTCTTTTGACTAGAGTGTATGATTTACTACAGCGCATATTGATATAATAAAGTCTAATCTATAGTATTCTGTTCGGCAATGATGTAATTTTGTTCATACAAAGTCACTCTTGTTATAGTTGGCTCTCAATGTGGCGATGTAGTGAAGTTAGATACAAAGTTAGCCTATATAAAATTCATTGATATAATGAATTTATTAATAAAACTCATTTTATAATAAAAAATAACACGTGAATTACGTATCATTATATGCTACTCCTTAGTCCATACACACGTTATCAGCTATTACCAAATATATATTATGCAATACGCAAAATATTAGTATGTATAATTTTATCTGTTATTATTTGCACATACGTATCAATCTTCTTTTTTATTGACCATTTTTAGCATTCAGAACTTTTAATATAACTAGCATTAGTAATAAATAGAAAAAATATTTATCTTATAAGTAAAGAGATTCTTTTGCACAGTAAATCTTAATGTTCGTTTAAAGCCGGATCTTACTATTAATGGATCATTACGCGTACTCTAACGTGTACGTATAAATAAGTTACTCGAATAATTGACTTACATCAGCCACATACGAAAATCCTGATACTTCAAGAATGCAACCCATTTTCGATAATTTAAATTTAAATGAATACTAAGTAAGGTTCATAGTCATTTAATGGTCATATTGCCATATTTTGAGAACGGCTGAAACCGAATTCTATGACTTGAAGAAAGTAGATCAGTAACGAATAATGACAAATGAGGATGATTTTAGCCAATCATATTGCAAGATCTATAACGTGAACATTACACTTTTCAATCTCGATATGCTCTGATTAAAAAGTAATACTTCTAATCCTAGCTAACCCTAAAGTTTTATAAAACAATCTTCCTAATCTTAATACGGTACTAACTTTAAAAGGCAGCTAGAATGGTTTTATTAAAATTTAAAGAGGTGTAAGAATGATTTTATAGTACAACTTTCTAACCCTAACCTTAAAGAGCTGTTAGAATTAATGCTCCGATCCTTAATCCAACCATCTGAATTGATCCTTAAATCTTGATAAATTTAAATATCCATATCAGAGATTTTTACTCGGATTTGTCAAAGAACTTAAATAATGGACATAAGGATGTTCTCAAAGCTAGCTTTATATCTAATCTGACACGGATTCAATCCGGATTTAATAGGCCTGTCAAAGATAGGATCGGAACACTCGCTTTAGTTGGTTGATTGATAGGGTAAATGATTTTAATATCACGTGAATTTGCACTGTCCCCATAGAATTTCCGAATATGATTGGGACTACTGCACTAGTGTTCTACTCTCTAAGGATACTGTTGGTGGCAAAACCGTCAAAATCCGCTGCGCCGAATTCGATGTCACGAGGCCTAAAAACGTGACCAAGACCTGATTCGATGCGCCAAAGAACCCACGAAGAAATCGTTCCCACGAAGCATAAAGACCACAAGACCTTAGGCTTGGGGCAGTACAATAGACAAACAATTGTATGCCTTGGGAGGAAATAATTGTTGCCGTGATGATTGCGCAATATTGCGCAATAGCTTAGAAACCTTCTTTTTCTTTTGTTCCCCCGCATATAAAATTGTATAAAATGGGCTCTTTTTGCCCTTAATAAAGAGCAGTGAATGCTTTGAATAAAGTGGTGATTAGGTTACTTTTTGTCCCCACGATATATCCGATTTAGCCTTACCTTGCCAAATCGATACCGCCGGACATATCGTGTGGGTTGGTTGTTGTTTTGGTGGTGATTGGGTAGTCCGTGTTGCCGCCCAGTTAGAGTGTCCAGGGGACTGCGGCGGCAGAATCTGCGCAGAATTTGTACAGAATTCTGCGAGCAGAATAATAAATGATTGGAGAACATAGTCTATTGTGATAAAATTAGAATTTTCTTTTTGTTGTAATTTTGTTGTGATTTTGTTTTTAAAGTATTATTTATGTGCCGCCGCAGAATTCGCAAATTTAACGACAATCGCAGCGGAATTTGTCCGTTAAGGCAGCAGCCCCCCTGGACACTCTACGCCCAGTTGCCTCCAACAATACATAGTAGGGATACCTACACCGTATCATACCATTGGTATATCAGTATTACATACATAGATATAGGTTAATGATGTGGAATTTCTCAGGGTAGTGACTACTCACGGCACTACGGATATGACGTAGATCGTACTACCCCAAGGTTATATTGCCGTGAGTTACTGCCTGCTACCCCTAAAAATTTTGCTGGCAATTAGGCATAATGCAAAAATCATAGTTTTGTATGGGGTGGTCCACGCGCTTTACATAATCACTACCACCAACTTTTCGTATAGCCAAATCCTCCTTTGTCAATTTCTTTAACATTAGATAATCTATTGAAAGACCCGATCAATTACATTCCCGTATTTAATGATTCTAAGCTGAAATTCTCTGATGCAATCATCAATATCCTTGATATTATGTCAGGATCACATGTTTACCCACCAAAATTAAAGTGAATGAAATGATTTGAAGCAATGGCGAATAAGTATTTTATGATAAGTACTGATTAATAATCTTTATACTCAGATTAAATAATACTATTTATTTCTGCAACAGCGAGAATAAAAGTTTTATTTTTTGTTTCTATATGAGGTCATAGAGTTTTACGACTCATAATCACTTTTACAACTGTTCTCATAAATTTGGGACAACTGATAAAAATTGGCAACTACAGTAATTAGATCGAATTCAATAAGTTTTTAATTCGTGTTATTGGATATTATTGCAATGCGTATTTATTATTACCGTTACTGGTCAAATATGAAATAGAAATTTGGAAAGCCTGCCCGTTTGAATATTAACCAAGAATAGTAAGTTATCTGTGGATTGAATTCTCGCGCAATTTTGTGTTGAAGAACTTTCAATAATTTTAGAAAGATACGTTTATTATTGAATCCAATTTATTCTGAATGTTTTTTTTTAAAAAAATAAAATCTGTAGACTCTCAATGTATAGATTTCCAATAATAACTAGATTTATAAGTAAAGATTTGTGTATATATGAGTTTCGAACTGATAATAAATAATGTTGCCATATTCAGCGAATAATTATCGGTTAAATTTTCCGAAAATGCTTGTTATTTCCCGAAGTCTTTTTACTGATTAAAACGATTATAAGTAGTAAAACATGCGGGGTCTTTGCCTTGAAAATGACCTTACGGTACATGATACCGTAGGGTCATTTTCAAGGAAAGACCCCATGCGATCATATAAAATCACGGACATCATGAAATATAACCAAGTACTTGTTAAATACTTATTAGATATAAGATATAAACTACAAGTACTTGCGTTATTTTATAGTGACACGATCCTTGTAATCAACCAATAAAAAGCGATCACATGATTATCAATTTTATTCAAAACAAAGTATCTCAACAACCATTTAAGAAAACTTAATAATTTTTTTATTTTATTCTAGAGACCTTTAGAATTAAAATAAAAAAAAAGTTCATCGAATTTGCTTAGATGGTTGTCGAGATACCTTCGAAAACGTCTAACAGAAATAAACGTTTGTGCAATAATTTTGAACGAAGATATCTCGACAACCATCCGAACAAATCCGATGAACGTTTTTTATTTTAATTATAGAGATATCTAGAATTAAAATAAAAAAAAGTTCATCAAATTTGCTTAAGTACTTGTCGAGATATCTTCGCTCAAAGCTAACAGGGACAGCGTACAGTACAGATTTTCCGAATCCGGACTGCAGATCATTTCCGATCTGGCTCTGAAATCCAATAAAATTCGAAATATTTTAAAACATTGAGCAAAGATATCTTAACGACCACCTGATTAAATTCTATAAAAAATTTTCTACAAATCTGCTGAATTCAAATAAAAAAATTTTTATCGAATTTAGTCATGCAGTTGTTGAGATATCTTCGCTCAGATTTAGAAAAAATTCAAAACCATCAATCAAAATAGAAGCTGCGCCGAATTAATTTTAAACCTTTGAGCAAAGATATCTTGACGACCACCCAACTAAATTTGATAAATTTTTCTTTTATATTAATTCTACAGATTAGTAGAATTCAAATAAAAATTTTTTATCGAATTTAGTCGGGTGGTCGTTGAGATATCTTTGCTCAAAGTTGAGAAATTTCAAAAAGTTGTGCAAATTATTATTAAAATTCGAGCGAAGATATCTCGATGACCGCCTGACAAACTTTATAATTTTTATTTATTTATTGAATTTTAGAAATAAGTAGAATTCAAATAAAAAAATTTTCATCGAATTTGGACAGGTGGTCACTGAGATAACTTCGCTTAAAGTTGGACAAATTTCAAAACATCTATTAAAATAGAAGTTGCGCCGAATTATTTTTAAAACTTTAGGTGAAGATATTTCGACGACCACCTGACCAAATTTGATGCTTTTTTTTTTATTTGAATTCTACAGATTTATAGGATTTAAATAAAAATATTTTCATTGTATTTAGGCAAGTGATCACCGATATATCTTCGCTCAAAACTGGAAAAATTCAAAATGTCTACCAAAATAGAAGCTGCGCCAAATTATTTTTAAAACTTTAAGCAAAGATATCTCGGCGACTACCTAACCAAATTTGATGAAAATTTTTTTATTCGAATTCTACAGATTCATAGAATGTAAATAAAAAAAATTCTCTGAATTTTGTCAGCTGCTCATCGAGATATCTCCGCTCAAAGATTTAAAAATAATTCAGCGCAGCTTAATTATTTTGAGATGTTTTGAATTTTTTCAACTTAGTGTTGAAGATATATCGGTGACCACCTGATTAAATTATGTGGAAATTTTTTAATTGAATTCTGCGATTCTGTAAAATTCAAATAAAAAAACTTTTATAAAATTTGGTCAGGTGGTTGTCGAAATATCTTCAGTTAAATTTTTAAAAATAATTCGGCACAACTTCTATTTTGAGAAACGTTTTGAAATTTGTTCAACTTTGAGCGAAGTTATCTCAGCGCCCACCTGACCAAATTTGATGAAATTTTTTATTCGAATTCTATTTATTTGTAGAATTCAAATAAAAAAAAAATTCATAAATATTTGTCAGGAGGTCATCGAGATATCTTCGTTCAAATTTAGAAATAATTTGCACAACTTTAGCGATGTTTTGAAAATTTTCCAACTTTGAGCGAAGTTATCTCGGCAACCACCTGACTAAATTCGATGAAATATTTTTATTTGAATTCTACTAATCTGTAAAATTAATATAAAAAAATTTATCAAATTTAGTTGGGTGGTCGTCAAGATATCTTTGCTCAAAGGTTTAAAAATAATTCGGCGCAGCTTCTATTTTGATAGACGGTTTTGAATTTTTTTCTAAACTGAGTGAAGATATCTCAACAGCTGAATGACTAAATCCGATAAAAAGTTTTTTATTTGAATTCAACAGATTTGTAGAATTCAAATAAAAAAATTTTCATTGAATTTAATCAGGTGGTCGTTAAGATATCTTTGCTCAAAGTTTTAAAATATTTCGAATTTTATTGGATTTCAGAGCCAGATCGGAAATGATCTGCAGTCTGGATTTGGAAAATCTGTGCTGCTCAAAGCTCTGTAAAAATTTAAACCGTCTATAAAATATAGTAATAACAGTAATAAACACTTGAGCAATAACTTTGAACGAAGATAACTCGACAACCATCCGAGGAAATTTGATAAACTTTTTTTATTTTAATTATAGAGAACTCTAGAATTAAATAAAAAAAAGTTCATCGAATTTGCTTAAGTGGTTGTCGAGATATCTTTCGCTCAAAGCTCTGTAAAAATTTAAACCGTCTATAATAATAACAGTAACACTTGAACAATACCTTTGAACGAATATATCTCGACAACCATCCAAGCAAATTCGATGAACTTTTTTTTTATTTTAATTATAGAGATCTCTAGAATTAAATAAAAAAAAGTTCTTCGAATTACATGGATGGTTATCGAGTTATCTTCGCTCAAAGTTCTGTAAAAATTTAAACCGTCTATAATAATAATAGTAATGAACACTTGAACAATAATTTTGAACGAAGATATCTCGACAACCATCCAAGGAAATTCGATGAAATTTTTTTATTTTAATTATAGAATTAAATAAAAAAAAGTTCATCGAATTTGCATGGATGGTTGTCGAGATATCTTCGCTCAAAATTCTGTAAAATTTTAAAACGTCTATAATAATAACAGTAATAAACACTTGAACAATAACTTTGAACGAAGATATCTCGACAACCATCCAAGTAGGGTGTCTGGCACACCAAAAAAATTTGGCATGCCACAGGGCATGCCTTTTGTTAAAATTTGTACTATGGCATGCCAAAAGGCATGCCATAAAATATTATATATTATTTATAATATATATATACTATATATATGGTTTGGGTATTGTAAGTATAATTTTTATACTGTACCCAGTGGCATGCCAAATTTGTTTTTGGCATGCCAGGGCATGCCACTATTGGCATGCCACCGTTGGCATGCCTTTGCCACTATGCCAGACACCCTACATCCAAGCAAATTCGATGAACTTTTTTTATTTTAATTACGGAGATCTCTAGAATTAAAATAAAAAAAAGTTCATCGAATTTGCTTAAGTGGTTGTCGAGATATCTTTCCGTAAAATTTAAACCGTCTATACATAACAGTAAAAACATTCATGTGAACAAAGATATTTCGACAACTATCCAATATTAAGATTTTTTTTAAAATTTTAACTTTTTTATGAAATTAAAGTTCTTTATTCAAAAAAAATATATAAATTACATAGTACATAGTATCGTATGTACTGTACAGTACGTATTACAAATAATAATTTTTTTTTTTAAAACTATCCTACGCGAATACTTATCGTCACTAAAACCACCCAAGAGCTCCACTCACAGTACTACTCAACAACCTAAATGGCAACACAACAGTGCTAGATGCGACACCACAAGCAAAGCTTTACCAATGGTCAGCTACGTTCTACCGAAATCAATACTGACTACGAATCTACAATGATGGCATCACCTAATGATGAAATTTTGCAGGAGAAAAAAAGAAAGTGATAACTAAATTCAGAAGAAAAAAGAAAGACAAACCCCAAGACGAAAGATACATTCTAAGAAAAAAAAGAAACACAAAGAAAAAAGAGTAAGAAAAGTAAAAGAAAGGAAGAAAGAAATTAAGAAAGGTATATAAAAAAAATAAAAAAAAGTGAAGTAGAAGAGGTAAGAGCGAATAAAAAAAAAAAAAAAGAAAGGAGAGAAAAGGGCAAAAGAGAATAAAAAAAAAAAAAAGTAAAAAAAAAGAAAAAAAATAAAGAAAAGGAAACAACGAAAAAAATAATGAAAGAGAATACAGGAATAAGAAAAAGACAAATAAAAAATATAAAGAAACAAAAACATATTTTTCATTAGATTCACGACGCGGTCTACTACCAGCATGATTGGCTGATCGTACTACCAACATGAAGTTAATTCCAACGTGAGGTCAATTAGTATTTAAAGTCCGCAAATGATTAGTAATCATAAAAAATACTAATTGATCTCATGTTAAACCAACTCCCTCACTCACATTAACTGTTAATTATTAAATATAAGGTTTTGTTTAGTTTAATTTCCTGATGGAATAAACTGAATTTGGATTTATTTGAGAGTACGTATTAGGTAATGGTAAATAGCTATATGACGACATACTGCATACGATTCATATAGCATATCAGATATAGCATGCGGCATTCAAGTGCTGTTATTTTGCCGGGTTAAAGATTTTAAATATTTGCACTTGTACCATGCTACATATACCATATTATACGAGATTATACCTGGTATCATACTACCATTTCTATTTTACCGGTACAACCGCTTCTCTAGCTGATAGCCCTATATAGAATGGAATAAATTCAGCGATCAAAGGCTAAAAAATGTATAAAAGCAATGTGTTTAAAGCCATGTAGAATGATGTCTCCACGTTTATCTCAATAAAATCTAATAAAGCTATTCTCTTAAACCTATACATTCAGATAATCGTCTTGCAATATTATAAAATTTATTATATAAACTTTATTCTTATTTACATTTAGACATTTGCAACTGGAAATTACTAAAAAAACGGTAAGATAATAATATAACAATAATAATAAAATAACCTTAACAATTAGTTTAAGGTTTTGTGTCGATCAATGTTATATTATCTAATTAAGTACATGATCGAATTGGCACCCTTTTACGTATTAATTTTTTTTTTACTCTGGCCAATTTTACTAATTAACCTATATTCCTTCCCTATATAATGCAAATAGAAAATGGCCGAGAAATTTCACGGATATGCTGCTTTCGATAAAGAAAGTATCTTAAAACCTTATTCATACATTCCCAAGCCATTAGACGATGAAGACATTGAAGTAGAAATTTCACATTGCGGCATATGCGGTAAGTATTAATAACCCAATTTTTTTGACATTTTGGGTGTTCTCAAGCAGTAAACTTGATATGGTTGTGGTGGTGTTACGTATAATCATTATGCGATATTTAATTAAACCAATGTTGAAAACTAATTGAATTATTTTCACGTATTGACGTATTAATTTGCAATTGATGTTTGAGCAAATATCTTAGCATAAATTATAATCTGTTGACAACGTAAAAGAGCATGAAAAAAAAAGTATATCTGGGTCTCCATTTCTTGTTAATTGGAATGATAAATATTTGATCGGTCATTTCTGCCAATTAAATTTTTATCATTTTTTTTAAATAAAATTTATTCCCCGTCCTGTTCCGACCAATTGATTAAAATGCTTGAGAACACTCTTAATGTAATTATCTCATTCAATTAAAATCTAATTAGAGAAATTATGAAACAGGTAGTGATTTGCATACGATAAGATCTGGCTGGTATCCAACTATGTATCCAGGTATTTTATTGAATTTTTGTATCATAATTGATTTTACTGTATTGTATATGAGTTAAATTCAATTGTTATTTAGCCATCGTCGGTCATGAAATTGTCGGTAAAGTCTCAAGGAAAGGTTCTAAAGTGGACAATTTTAATGTTGGAGATCGTGTCGGTATCGGTTGTCAAGTCTATTCATGCGGAGAATGTGATGAGGTAAATATATAATAATAATATGATATCAATATAACTTAAATGTTTGCCATTTTTAAATGATCGTATTCTAATTTTCATATATATATTTAACTATAGTGTACCACAGGTTATAATCAATTGTGTGCTAAGTTGGTATTCACCTACAATGATATGTGGAAAGATGCTGAAGGTGCTCCTACTGAATATCAAGCTCATGGTGGTTACGCTGACAAAATTCGTGCACATTCAGGATCTGTATTTCATATTCCTAAAGAAATTAGTTCCGCTGAAGCCTGTCCATTGCTTTGTGCAGGCGTGACTACTTTCATTCCATTAAAACATCACAATGTTGGTCCTGGAACTAAAGTTGCTGTCGAAGGCATTGGTGGTTTAGGTCATTTAGCAATTCAATGGGCTGCCAAGATGGGTGCTGAAGTTACCGCTATCTCTCGTAGGCATGTATGATGTTTGTGACTTGAAAATCTATTCAAATTATAAAATTATAATTTTCTTACACCAATTTATTCGATATATTAGTAATGGAAAACGTGATGAGGCAGTCAAACTTGGTGCCACCCATTTTTTGAATGTTATGGACGAGAATGATATTAAAAAATTCACTCGTTCACAGGATATAATAATTTCAACTTCTAGTAACCCAAATACAGATTGGTCCAAATATATGAACTTAATTAAGAACCATGGAACTCTCGTTTTGCTCGGTCTTCCAGAAATTCCACTTCAGATTCCTGCTTTCGCTTTTATGAGATTTGTAAAAGTCGAAGGTTCATTTATTGGCGGAAGTCAAGATATTAAGGATATGCTTGAATTCGCTGTAAAGCATAACGTTAGGCCCTGGATTCAAAAAGTCCCTATGAAAGAAGTTAATGAAGGAATCAAGATTGTGCAAAATGGAAAGGTTAGATATAGAGTAGTGTTGGAAAATTAATTCTTTTATTATAACTTTCCAAGGAAGTTTATTAATACAGTATTATTATAAGTTCATTATTGTATATTAAATTATCATTTTTAGATTAGTTTCGCATACGTATAAAATAATTCCAATGAATATTAAATATATTTATTATATGTATAATTATGGAAAATTTAACTACTTTCTGTAATACGTGTATATAATTTAAATACAAGAACGTATATATGTATGTTCCAAAACTTTGATAAAAATATGAAAGGCAATAAAATTAAGAAAAACCCAAATATATATATTAAAAATAAATTCAAAGTACTGTATGTATTAAAAGTTTCGCTAATTCAATGTAAACTAGCGATGTAAACCAAACCCGGGGTCATTATTGTGATTGGCTTTACTTATTTGTACCGGAATATGATCCTATTAATAAATTGAAGTTTTTTAAAACTTCTAGCGATGATTTCTCAACAACTACCTGATTAAGTTCAGTAGAATATTTTTATTTTAATTATATAGTTGCACTTTAAACGAGGATTTCTCGACAAGTTATCCAAATTCGATGAAAATTTTTTTATCTTAATTCTGTGAATTCATAGAATTAAAATAAAAAAAATTCTGATCGAATTTGAATAGCTGGTTGTCGAGAAATATTTATCAAAAGTTAAAAAAAATTTTGGCCACAGCTTCTTTTTAAAGACATTAAAACTTTGAACGAAGATTACTTGGCACTTACCTATTCAAGTTCGATGAAAAATTTTTTATTTTAATTCTATGAACATATAGAATATTAAAATAAAAAATTTTGATCAGGTAAGTGCTGAGTAATCTTCGTTCAAAGTTTTGATGTTTTGATGTCTTTAAAAAAGAAGCTCCGACCAAATTTTTTTTTTTTTTTTTAACTTTTAATGAATATTTCTCGACAACCAGCTATGAACACACAGAATTAAAATAAAAAAAAATTTATCAAATTTGGATAGCTGGTTATCGAGAAATCGTCAGTCTTTTTTCTAAGATATTTTTTTAAACCTTTTCGTGATTATTTCTCACCAGCTACTAAACCAAATTCAATTAACTTTTTTATTTTAATTCTACAGTGTAAAATAAAAAAAAATTCTTTATCTTAATTTTACAAGCATATAGTATTAAAATAAAAAAATTTTATTGAATTTAACCCAGTAGTTATCGAGAAAACTTCAATTAAAGTTTTAAAAAAACGTTGAAAATCTTAAAAATGGCTACGATTATGATTTTTAGTGTTAAAATTTTTCGATAACCACTAAATCAAATTCGATAAAATTTTTTTATTTTAATTCTACAGGTCTGTAGAATTAAAATAAAATATAGACGTTATTGATTGAAAATTATGATCAATAGGGTATTAAAATCTTAGAAATTTTTTCACTATCATCGTCATGAAACTACAGGGTTTGCAAACCCGAAATGTGTTGGAAATAATTTTAATTAATGAAAAGTATTTTTAATTTATCAATCGAGCTTGTCATTAAGATAAGTAAGGTAGTTTATTATGTGAAATAAAAAATTTTAAATACGGTATTAAAAAATGAATAGTTTACTATTTCAGTTAAAAAACTTTTTGTCTTGAATCGGCTTTTTTTTTGTACTGACTTATCAAATTTTATAAAAATTAAAGTGAATAAAGTATTGCTCAAGTGTTTTCATACATTTATTATGAATTTTCATTATCAATCCATATTTTCAATAAACGATTTAAAATTCTCTCAGGTAATGAGTGATTTGAGATCTATCGTTGAAATTAAGTATTTATTAGAAATTACAGGAATATTTAAAGCATGCCTCAATAATATCGTATTAACTTTTATTATTCAAAATATAATGACAATAGCTAAAATTACGTCATAATACTTGTGCACTATTTTGACTACTATGAAATTGGATGCTTGAGAACACCCTGAGTTAA
Source organism: Dentiscutata erythropus (assembly GCA_910591965.1). Lineage (NCBI taxonomy): Eukaryota > Fungi > Glomeromycota > Glomeromycetes > Diversisporales > Gigasporaceae > Dentiscutata > Dentiscutata erythropus. The sequence goes on from CAJVPY010000674.1 coordinate 17,718, forward strand.
AAAAAACAGTATATTTTTTTTTACGAGTTAAAACTTTGAACAAAGATTTCTCGGCGATTATCTGGCCAAATTTATAGCGCTTTGCAAAAAGATGTGATCCATTATTTTTGTGATTACGATCGAGGAAAATTCTAAATTGTCTATTTTCGATCAGTTTATTATATTTATTTGAAATTGGTAATATTCTTAAAATTTCCGATTCTCACACGATATTGTGATCTGCAGAGGTCGCATCTTTTTGCAATAATAAAAAAAATTTATTTTAATTCTAAATGCCTGGAATTAAAATAAAAAATTTTTATCGAATTTGATCACGTAGTTGTCGAGAAATCATTGATAGTTATACTTTAAACAAAGATTTCTCAGTACCTATTAAACCAAATTTGATACAATTTTTTTATTTTAATTCTATAGGCATGTAGAATTAAAATAAAAAAATTTGCCAAATTTCATAAAGTAATTATTGAGAAATATTTATTTAATTTTAACAATTAAAGTTGCAATGCATATGTTTAAATTTTTTAAAAATATAATCAATAATTTCTCGTGGCTAAACTCGATGAAATTTTTTTTATTTTAATTCTACAAGCATTCAGGATTAAAATAAAAAATTTTCACCGAATTTGATCAGGTTATCGCTGAGAAATCCTCATTCAAAGTTTTAACTCTCTCGTAAAAGAAAAAACAGTATTTTTTTTCAAACTTTAAATAATAATTTCTCAATAACTACTTAATCAATTCGATAAAAATTCTTTTATTTTAATTCCACAGACCTGTAGAATTAAAATAAAATTTTTTTATCAAGTTTGACCCAGTAGTTATCGAGAAATTTTCGTTTAAACACTAAAAAATCATAATTATAACCAAAATTTTCAATATATTGTAAATTTTTCGATTCTTGGAGAATTTTAAAGATTTCGAATAAAACATAGACGTTATTGATTGAAAATTATAATAATAGGGAAATTTCTCCGCTATCATCATGAAATCACCTTTTTTGCAAACCACCATAACAACATGTTGTTTACATAGTACAGCCAATCAAAATCGTGAATCAATTTTGTTGCAATTCTGTTTATACGGCAAATATGCCGTTATTTTGCCAGGGTAGTTACCCTAAATGTCTGCACCTTTAGTTACCATGCATACCATATTATATATACGGTATTACATATACCTAAATACCTGATATCATACGTACGTACTACCATATTCTATATCAGATATGGTATACCTGGTATCATACTACCATTTTCTACACTTTTACGTAATTATACCGTATAATTGCAGGGTAGATCTTATTTAACCGACATCACATAGAGTTAGGGTTAGCGTTTTATTAGTTGCATATATATATTAATAGTAAATTGTCACCCATGTGATGCCGGTTAAAAGATTAGATAGGTGTCGGTAAAATTGGGTGAATCAATAACCGCTTCCTAGCGATAGCCCTATATGTATAATGGAATAAAATTCAGTGATCAAAAGCTAAAAAAAATGTATAAAAGCAATGTGTTTGAAGCCATGTAGAATGAAGACTCAACATTTATCTCAATAAAATCTAATAAAGCTGTTCTCTTAAACTTATAATCATCTTGTCTTGCAATATTATAAAATTTACTATCGCTATATAAACTTTATTCTTATTACATTTTTGACATTTGTAACCGGAAATTACTAAAAAAAACGGTAAGATAATAATAATAATAATAAAACAATTTGATTTATAACGCATCTTAAGGGTTTTTATGTTCACATGCTACGTACGATCATTATTGTATTATCTAATTTAGTAGTCTTCGTTACATGATGCACCCTTATATCAATTTTTTTTTTATTCTAGCCAATTTTACTAATCAACCTATATTCTTTCCCAATATAATGGCAAATAGAAATGGCCGAGGAATTTCATGGATATGCCGCCTTCGACAAAGAAAGTACCTTGAAACCTTATTCATACATCCCCAGGCCATTAGGCGATGAAGACATTGAAATAGAAATTTCACATTGCGGCATATGTGGTAAGTATTAATAGCTCAATTTTTTTGACATTTAGGGTGTTCTCAAGCAGTAAACTTGTTGTGATTGTGATGTTGTTGTACAATTTATGCGATATTTAATTAGACCAATGTTGAAGACTAATTGAACTATTTTCACGTGCCGATGCTTAATATTACTGTTATGATAAAATACGAGCAAACAACTTAGCATAAATAATAATTTGCTGACAACGTAAAAGAGCATGAAAAAAAGGATATCTGGACCTCCATTGCTTGTTAATTAGAATGATAAATATATTTGATCGGTCAACCTATTTTTTGCCAATTAAATTTTTATCATTTTTTTTTAAATTTATTCCCCGTCCTGTTCCGATCAATTGATTAAAATGCTTGAGAACACTCTTAATATAATTATCTCATTCGATTAATCTAATTAGAGAAATTATGAAATAGGTAGTGATTTGCATACGATAAGATCTGGCTGGTATCCAACTATGTATCCAGGTATTTTATTTGAATTTTTGTATCATTATTGATTTTACTGTATTGTATACGAGCTAAATTCAATTGTTATTATAGCCATCGTCGGACATGAAATTGTCGGCAAAGTCTCAAGAAAAGGTTCCAAAGTGGACGATTTCAATATTGGGGATCGTGTCGGTATCGGTTGTCAAGTCTATTCGTGCGGAGAATGTGACGAGGTAAATATATAATAATAATATGATATCAATATAACTTAAATGTTTGCCATTTTTAAATGATCGTATTCTAATTTTCATATATATATTTAACTATAGTGTACCACAGGTTATAATCAATTGTGTGCTAAGTTGGTATTCACCTACAATGATATGTGGAAAGATGCTGAAGGTGCTCCTACTGAATATCAAGCTCATGGTGGTTACGCTGACAAAATTCGTGCACATTCAGGATCTGTATTTCATATTCCTAAAGAAATTAGTTCCGCTGAAGCCTGTCCATTGCTTTGTGCAGGCGTGACTACTTTCATTCCATTAAAACATCACAATGTTGGTCCTGGAACTAAAGTTGCTGTCGAAGGCATTGGTGGTTTAGGTCATTTAGCAATTCAATGGGCTGCCAAGATGGGTGCTGAAGTTACCGCTATCTCTCGTAGGCATGTATGATGTTTGTGACTTGAAAATCTATTCAAATTATAAAATTATAATTTTCTTACACCAATTTATTCGATATATTAGTAATGGAAAACGTGATGAGGCAGTCAAACTTGGTGCCACCCATTTTTTGAATGTTATAGACGAGAATGATATTAAAAAATTCACTCATTCACAGGATATAATAATTTCAACTTCTAGTAACCCAAATACAGATTGGTCCAAATATATGAACTTAATTAAAAACCATGGAACTCTTATTTTGCTCGGTCTTCCAGAAATCCCGCTTCAGATTCCTGCTTTTGCTTTCATGAGATTTGTAAAAGTCGAAGGTTCATTAATTGGCGGAAGTCAAGATATTAAGGATATGCTTGAATTCGCTGTAAAGCATAATGTTAGGCCCTGGATTCAAAAAGTCCCTATGAAAGAAGTTAATGAAGGAATCAAGATCGTGCATAATGGAAAGGCTAGATATAGAGTAGTGTTGGAAAATTAATTCTTAGTTCTTTTATTATTAACTTTTCAAGGAAGTTTATTAATACAGTTATAATTTCATTACTATATAATATTAAACATATTTAACATATATGTATAATTATAGAAATTTAACTGCTTTCTGTAATATATAATTTCAAAATTTTGAAAGACGTTAATAAAAATTTAAAAAAAAACATAATACTAAAAAATAAATCCCAAATATATATTAAAATACAAATGCTATCTCGGAGCTGTGATCAATATTTTATAATCGATCCTTAAGATTAGCCTCTTTACATTTTCTTAGATACTGTATCATTTAGACATTATCAATAGACTGTTAAAATATGTAAAAAAAAAAAAAAAAAGATTGAGTTCGAATGAGTTATGCCAAATTATTAAATGTTAAATCCAACAAATCAAATTTCGAGTTTGATTTCGTCAAAACGTCATTTTTAAATAAGATACTTAAAAAAATATAGATAGTATAAAAATATGAAATAACAAAAATTTTTATTGTAATTAAGAAAACTAGTCATATTGTAAAATATAAATGTTAGCTTAGAAGTGAAAACTGTCTTTCTTCACAAAACCTATAGATCGTCATAAATTTTATGTGTTGCAAACTTAATTAAATTAATTTGTGCAAAAAACCAAAATTTTTGCGTTTTTAATAATTATCAAGCCCGATAATATAGAGTTATTGGATGCGAAGCATCCAATAACGAGAATCATTAATCGAAAATTGGCTTATTTAAATAAATGTAATTTCTGTTAGTATTTGAGCCTAATTGATTTATTATTATGTTAAGGTGAGAAGGAATTCAATAATCATGATTTAGAGTTCGTTAAAATAGAGTAATTAGCAAATAAGCTTGCAAAAGGAAGTATTCAACTAAAAAGGACCAATATTTGATCAGAATTCTATAGTAAGTGGCTTAAAATTACTGGATAGAGATGGATCAACCTGTCCTGGTCACTCCGTATTTCGGTCTTAAAATCGATCTTACGAAATAACTCCCATGGACGTTATCTTGAAAATTGAGTCTTTCAAAAATCAGTGCCCATGGATGTTCCAAATTAACGCGACAAATTGACATAGTTTCGAATGGACGTATCGCACAGTTGGATTTTTAGTATGTGCTTGGGTTTATTTTTTCAATACACGTCTGGAATTTGTATAATAAACGCACCTACAAATCAGTTAATTTACAAACATATGTAAAACGGTATATAAAATTAACATATTAAAGGTTTTGTAGATTATTTCAGTATTTATTTATTATTATTAAAAAATTAATTTATAAAATTGCCACTACTTTTTATTTACTAAATATGTTTTAAATTTGTAAAATAAATAAGTTTTTTAAAGTATATTTTTATATATAATAACTTCAAATTTTACAATAGTTAGTTATTAATTTAATATTATCTTTATTAAAAAATACCAATTTCAAATTATATTATACCATTCACTTATTAATAAACTTAATATTATATATAAAAATATGCGTTATTATATTAAGGTTTATCTTTTTAATAACATAAATATAAATTTTATAAAACAGACAATTGTAAACCAAAGTTTTAGCGATTTTGATTTTGATCTAATAATGTCTTATAGCATAAACATTTAAAAAAGCATGTAATTGTTGAAATCAGTTAGTCAAAAAGCACATATAAACTAAACAAAGATATTAATAATTTAAATCAATCATAAATTGAGATTAAGAAAAAGCATATACTGTAGATTTACTAAGCCGCTTGATCTATGTTTGTAATAAATATTTTTGTAACACCTTAACCTATGATGGCTTTGCACCTATTATATGTTTTTATATGTTTTTATAAGTTTATATATAAAATTTTTAGCAAAAATTTTTCATGTTTGGGTTAGTTTTTAGTGTTATAATTAAGGTTCAGGAAGTATTTTTTTGGGACGTAGAACATTTTCACTTAGAATATCGCACATTAATTAATGAATTATTATAAAACGCACCCATTGTTTTTACACCTATTATATTTTTTTATTATATTTTTTACATTTTCTAAGATTTGTATATAAAATTTTTAACACAAATTTTTTTACATATGGGTTAATGTTTAGAGTTAGGGTTAGAGTTTGGGAAGGGTTTTTAGAGGCGTAGAACATTTTTACTTAGAATACCTCACACCGACTAATTAGCTAGTTTTTGTAATAATATATACATAGGTGTGTTTTAGTAAAAGTCTTAATTAATTATTTAGTTTTTAAGATAATGCAACCTAGGTGGTAAAACACCATAGGTGCGTTTTAGTAAAATTGCCGAGATAAAATGCGATTTTGATTATTTACATTTAAGTCAAAATTTCTGATATGCTTAGATATTTTAGTTCAGTTAAATTTTGATAATCTTTTCGCCATTTTTTAAAAACTTCAGAGCTCTTCTGCTGACCGTTTTCTGGATCTTTATTCCAACATTGTTTCGTCAGGCTCACATAACTGTTAATGAAATCATTTGTATTATTTGATATCCATTTGACTTATAATTACATAATACAACTTTACCGTACAATTAGGGATGTTAAAAGTTCGGTCCGACTCGACTTCAAAAGTCGAGTCTTTATTAAAGTTCGGTTCCAAGTCAGGTTTGGAATTTACTCGCTTAAATAACCAAAAAAAAAAGGTGTAATCATGCAAATTTACACATTTTTTTTAGTGCGATATTTAATATACGTGAAATGCAAGTTGAGACCCAAGTATGACTTGGGACCGAACTTTAATAAAGACTCGACTTTTTGGAGTCGACTCAAAAAACCGACTCTGGCCGGACTTTTAACATCCATACGTACAATACTTCCCACGTTATTCATGCTGAAAAAGTAGGTGTAATTCTCTTATTCGCAGCTTTCTGCATAATTGATCATCTATTCGCAGATTTTAAACAAGGACGAATATTATGCAATAACTGCTGTATTTTATGGACGATGATGATTGGTTGGTAACCCAGCCGGTACGGCTGGGTTACCGAACGA
>CAJVPY010000675.1:0-24337 GCA_910591965.1 Dentiscutata erythropus
ATTAATTAGTTGCAATTAGTATATAATTTTTACCTTTATACCTGGCATGGGTTATAATAGTGTATTTTTCTTCTTTTGTTTGTTTTTTTTTTTAAGATGGTTCATCAGAACTTCTATGTCTTTTTTTCTGCTCTTTTCATCTTCATCCTATTATGATGGAACTATATTTAGGACCCCTTTTTTTTTTCTGTTAAATGTTTTTTTTTCTTTTTTTGTTTTTCTCTTTCTTTTCCTAGATAGTTTTGTTTTCTTTCATAGATGTGGCATATTTTTTCTTCCCTTACGGAAAAGTAAGAGATAAACTATTCTGCCCAGATTTAGATGGAAAAAGTTTAGAAGAAAGGATAGATAGTCTTGATAAGCCGGTGGGAATCTTTTGGTGAAGATTTATTCTTTGCAAGTGTAGTAAAAAATATTTTGGAGAAGAATCCTGCCTATAGCAGGTTGCACATGGGTAATTTGAACTCTGGCCAGGTGAGCTAATACTTGTAATTTAGGTGGCATTAGGGTTTATACCCTACGAAAATTTAATATTTCACAGTATAATATTGTAAGGCCTAATAAAGTAGAGGCAAGACTGCTGAACTGTTAAAAAAAAAAAAACAAACCACCAAAACACAAATAATAATATATATATAGTAATAATAGATTAATTGAAAAGAAATTACTATGCTGCACTATTCTAAATGCACATTACATAAACACATATTTTATATAATTTAAATCTGAGATTTCTACTATGCCATCTTATATACACCTTAAGAATAAATTTGTTTAATCAGTTCTGGTTTAATATTATTAGCTTCCAAAAATTGTTTTTTTGATTCCATTTTCATCTTCCTGATCTATTTCATCAAACCAACAATAATTATTTCAACAATTTCTGTTGCAGTAGGTCGTGTATCAAAATCTTTATCCATACATTTCATAGCTAATTTAATATAACAATCTGGTCCTAAGCATTTACCGTAGTGCACTGACCAAAGTATCCCCTTTTCCCCTTGCAAAGTACCCGGTGCAAAACACAAGACTTCTTTAATTAAATATAGGTTTTTTTTAAAATTTTAGACCAGAATATGTATATGTTTGAAATTTTTTTTTCTTGCGACACTGACTCGCTGCTGCATAATACCGGGTTTTTTGGTCAGTGCACTACGGTAGATCTTGATCCGTCAAATCCGTCAATGATTTTTGCTGCAAGATAATCATCAAACGGAATTCCATCAAATGCTCTTTGTCCGGTACAAAACTGTAAATATCTGATGCTAGAATATACGGTTGGCCCACCAATATCTCAGGTGCTATGTACGGTAGAATTCTACAAATTTTTCCTTTCTTTACTACTTTAGAAAGTCCAAGATCAGTAATATATACATATTGTAGATTATCTCCTTGCAAAATATTTCCGTTGTGTAAATCCCTGTGGACGAATGAATCGACTCGAGACCCAAAGCTATACCATATAAAATATTCAATTTATTTCCATTCCAATTGTGATACTTCCATAAGATTTTGTCGTAACGAACCATTTGGTGCAATCTCCATAACAATAATGTAATCAGCAGAATTATTTCTTGATACTCCAAAACAATTTAAGAATGAAGAACCAATTTCGCAATAAACCTTCAACTCCTGGATAAATTCTTGTACATTTTTGTTTGAATCACGAATCACTAAGTGCAACGCCTCTCCATGTACTATTAATTTTATCGAACCAACGTGAGAAATATACGTTGTGAATCCCCTTTCCCTTTTCGATGATATCTCTGAATTCATTATTATATCAATCCATGATAATTTAAATCTAAAATTAACTTAAGTTCAGGATTTATATGATCAGGTAATTTATTAGTTTTCAAAAGACTTACATTTTCTGAACCAATAATTTACCTCTCTCTTTGTACTAATACCGTTTCGATAAAGTTGTGCAATATACTCGTTGCTACACTATTAACCATATTAGCAGATTTTTGATAATACTCAAATGCTTTATTATAATCTCCTCTCCTATATTCATAACAAACACATTGCATAAGCATCACCCAAATCAGCCGACTTATAATATTCAAATGATTTCTAGTAATTTTTTCTACTCCAGTTCCATAATAATAACAAATACCAACATCATTCATCGAAGTTGGATTTCCTAACTCAGCTGCTCTAATATAATATTCAAATGCCTTCTTTTTGTCTTTGTTTAAAGGAAAAAAGATCATACACAAAATAAATACATTAATTTCCCGAAGCGTAGCAGAGGACTTTTATTGTTTGTCAAAGTGATACAAAGCCATGTCAATAATTACGTTTCTTTAGTTGACTTGTATTTGTGAATCAAAAACGTAATTTTGAAAAAGTTTCATGTCTGCCTACAGCCCACCCACCATCTATGTTCGTACAGATTTTTCGAGGAAATCTTTGGCTTCATTAATTTTACTTGCCAAATAAGGGGAACCTCCACGATCGGGATGGTTAAGAAGCATAATTCGGCGATGTGCTTCTTTAATTTTAGCTCTATTAACACCAGACTCTCTATCAATAATAATGTTACCACGTAAAGTTAATATATATATTTTTATACTTTCAAAATATTTACTTAAATATTTTTTCAAAAGTACCGTAAGCCTAGGATCTGTATTGCTTCCTGTCTAGTAATCTTACGTTCAAACCCTCCCATTGGCCGCTTCTTGGACGCTGAATTACTAAATACCGTTTTTGAAGCTAACGGTTTAGAACTTTGAGCAGCCTTAAGTGCCCACCTACCGGCCAACGCTGCCGCTGTAACTACAGCTCCGATTATTATAGGGGTCGACTAGTGTTTAGATAGAACGTCACATAAGTTAATAATGAATTTACATTACTAAAAGGATTATATTATTACCATTTTTTTCTGAAATTTTTTTTGATTAAAGAAAGCATGACTGAAGTTTAACTTTTATTTTTTATTGGCCGTTATGTCAAATGATCATAATCGAATATGATTGGCTAAGGCTTTTAAGTGGCTTAGTTTGGGAGATATGTTGGATGTAGCTTTTTGGTTGTCGCCATTAACTGTTAATAAGCAAACAGTAGTGCTGTCTGTAGTGGTTTTATCCAGAAGGCTAAATGTCCTATACCTTTCAAAAATTAAAAGTGACATTTCCGTCACAATACGTACTTCATGTGGAATTAAATAACTCCGAGAAATTAAATGCTTTCGATCGAACGTGAGAGAATTTAAATTCTCCTATTATTCTAATAGCTTAGAAGTTTAATTTACTAAACTTTCCTGCAGTTTATGGAATGACGTTAAAGAATGCTTCATGAGCATTGAGGCGGATTCTACAGTTAGAGTTGCCGTAATCTCTGGAGCGGGCAAATTATTTTCAGCTGGAATTGACTGTAACTACCTTATGTTTGTTCTACTGAATTAGTTAAAAGAATAATTATTTAATTTGCAAATTTTTTTTCCCAAAGGCAGTCAATACATTATCAGAGATAAATGAAGGTGAAGTAATAGATTTTGCACGGAAGGCATATTATTTACGACGCTATCTTAGGGTAGTTTTAATACTTTTTATCATAATTATCGATGTACATGTCCAATTACTAATTTATTGCACATGATCTATAGATAATCCAAGATTCATTCACTGCAATTGAAAATTGCAATAAACCTGTCATTGCCGTAGTTCACAACGCCTGCATTGGGGCCGGGGTTGATTTGATTACTGCTTGTGATATTCGTTACTGTTCACAGGATGCATATTTTTGCATTAAGGTATTGTATCGTATCATGATGATATTATAAATTGTTCTTTGAATAAAAAAATTTTTTCGACGAATTAGGAAGTCGATCTTGGTTTAGCTGCCGATATAGGTAAGACAAAATACTTTGTTCGATACGTCTTAATCTCTATCTTATGGAAATCATTAATTTTATATGGTTAGGGACATTGCAACGTCTACCTAAAATTGTAGGAAATAATAGCCTTGTGAGAGAGCTTTGTTTCACTGGACGCAAGTAAGTACTTCGGTTACTTACATAAATTTCATTTCTATAAATAATTACTACTTCTTTTATACTGGATGCATAAGATTTTCATCAACCGAAGCACTTAATTTTGGCTTAGTGAATAAAATTTTGCAGACAAAAGAAATAGCGCTGGGTATGTACAGATGAAGCATTTTTTATGGAATTTGATTGACCTTGTTCATTTTATGACGCCTTGTGTATGATTAAATAGCCGAAGCATTCAAGGCGGCAAGTATTATTGCCTCTAAATCACCGGTAGCGATTGCAGGAACAAAGTGAGCCTTTCGTTACATTAGTTTACAGGTTATTCCTATAATACTGATTTAATACGTAATAGGCACCTTTTAAACTATTCACGTGATCATTCGGTCAACGAAGGTCTCGAATATACTGCATTATGGAATTCAGCGATGCTCAATAGCAAGGTTAGTAAATAATGTATGTTAGCAAAATCATAACCTAAGTGACCAACATTACTATTTATATAGGACTTAATCGAAGCATTTAAATCTTCGATGGCAAAAGTAAAGCCAACGTTCGCAAAACTTTAATTGTATGTCAATGAAACGTTAAAGCTAATAAGCTCAACTATATGGGCTAGGTGCTACAAAAGATCTTCGGAAGATCAATTTTTATGTTTAAATTTTATAATAAATCGTAAGAAAATATAAACTTTAAAGAGCTATATTACAAAATTTTATTAATGCAACTGCTTTGTGTTTTAAGTGAAAATGATCCTAATCTTATTCTAAATTGATTTGTGTAAAAAAAAAATTTGAAAATTTGTCGATTCCCTCTTTTCTGTAGCACTCTGCCCATATAGTATTTCAAACAACCCATACCGTGACATAAAAAGTTCAGAGATTAAAATAAAATGTACTTGATGCATCGAAAAGTAGAAAAAAAATTTTCATTATGTTTAAAACCAAAAATCATTTAATTACAATATATGTTTATATGACCAAAAAAAAAATCAATTTTTAGTCGATTGTACTTATAAAAAATAGTTTTTCATTTATGTAATGCAGTCCATTTTTAGCAAATGCACATATCTATTTTTTTTCTTTTTTTTGTTATTAATTGATACTATTATAAACAACTTGATACTATATAAACAACCTTCTCTCAAATAAAAGTAGGCAGAATAAAAAGAACTCACTTGTTTCTACAGTTATATTTCCAATACGTTGCGTTGCCTAAATTCCCACATCCCCCTCATCTCCATCTGGATTCATAGTACGGCCACGGTGCCTGTTACTTCCTCTGTCACGTCCTGTGTCATTATCGCCCTCTCCGCCTTCGGATAAGTCACCACCGACACCTTCTGCCTCAGATATTACAGAATCTTCAATATCAGCACCGGTCGTTATGGGTTGCTGCACAACTTGGTCCTCCGTATTGCCTACTCCACCAGTGATGCGGCCTCTCTGTTGTCCAATAAATGCATTGTTCAAATATGCTCTCAGATCTTTCACACCTTTGCCACTGAAAACACAAAACACTTGTCTCTGATGAGCAGTGAACTCTTTAGGTGGCGGCCTACAAAAGCGTTGAACATCCGGACGTAGAAATGCATGAACACCGGTAAGAGATAAATGTGTCAATCGATAACAGAAATTAATTAAATCTAATACTGCGCTGATCGTAAGATTGACACAATACGATAGATGAACGCGCTCGAGGGTGTGCGCTACAACCCGATTTTCAATTAAAGCAAAAATGGCCTGATCAGTGATAAGAGCGCATTTCACTAATCCAATTCGACGCAGCTTTGGTAAGTTGGAGAGCTCAAAAACTGACGCATCAGTAAGCTGGTTGCAACATGCCAAATCAAGATATCGTAAACGAGTACAATGACGAGCCAAGTGAGTTATTGAATGGTCAGTAATACGATTACAATGACCTAGGTGAAGATAGTGCAAGTGTTTGCCCAATCGAGTAATATGATACACTCCTTCGTCCGTGATATTTCCGCATTTGGCCAAAACGAGATTACGTAATTTAGGTGCGCTGTGTACAATCTTGAAAAGCGTTTGATCGGTTATAAGAGCGCATGATGTAAGATCCAGCACGCGTAGCTGTTCAAATAACGATGGCGTTGTTCTTGTAAATGATTCATCGGTGAGATGAGCACAACAAGCAAGTCGAAGCTCCCGCAATTGTGTGCAATTTTCAAAAACCGGTTTGATTGCTTTATTGGTTATTTGGTTACAGTTGGTAAGATCTAATTCCAATAGGTGTGGGCAATTTTTAGCCAAAACAATAACAGATTCATCGGTAATATTGTCGCAATTGCTAAGCTTAATCTGAAAGCAAAAATAACAATATACAGTTAATTATCTAATATAATCTACCGCTAATAGACTTATCTACTCATTTCTTTTCATAAATTTGCTTGCATCAAAATAAATGACATACATAAAAATAATTTCTTTATGAGAATAAAAATAATTGATTACCTACCCTCCTTAAACTTCTACATTTTGAAGCTACCACCATAATACCTTTATCAGAAATTTTTCTACACATGCTCACATTCAAACCTTGTAATCGTCGACATCGTTCACCAACCAGTTCTACTACCGAGTCCGTCAGATTTTCAATGTCTGACACGTCTAAAGCCACTAGACCATCGGCCTTTTCCAGCAATTTCAAAAGCCCTACATCTGTCAGTCTTCTGCAACCTCCGAGGGTTAATCTCTCTAACCTTTCACAAGAGCTCAATCGAGCGAGAATTTGATCGCTTATATCCTCTCCCAAAAAAGAAAAATTAAGACGACGGATGAGAAGAGAGTATTGAAATGTTTGAGTACTACGTGATAAGGTGATCAGTAACTTAATAAGGGATGAATTGTTAGTGAAAACTGGCTTATGCCATAACAATTCAACCCCACACCGACACCACGATTTGCATACTAAAATGCAAGACTTAAGATCGGCAGTAGAAGTTACATATTTAAAAATCTGTAAGATCAGTTCCGAGGGTATAGTAGCGGCTTTTGCGAGCGAAGTTGAAGACGAGGGTAATGGATTTGGCTTTGTTGCTCGCCCAGGCAAAAGTTTTTCTGAACTCATTGTGTAATGATTTTGATCTAACTTTCGTATGCTTTATATCGAGTTAAGACTGTTAAGAACTAAACATCCGAATCATATATAATTTTATTTATTTATTTCTAAGATTAGGAAATGCAAGAAAGATAAAGATGAGCTATGGTGAATGAATGCGACACAAATACCTAAAGCAAAAGAGCTCTCGAGGCTATGCGAGTTTGAGGGAAGGCTGCTTATGGGTTGGAATCGCACGTTATATAATGTGTAACCCCTGTACCGGGAAATATCACTATAGCACAAATAGTTGTCTCAATAAAATGCGATAGGTGTCTTAATAAACCTGTGCTCGATTTGTGCAGATATAACTAGTGCCTGAGTGTGTCACGTGATCATCAATTACTGCTCAAAAATATCGATATGTCACTATTTGAATACGTATAAACCTTACTATATACAGTACTAGGCTCTGCATAATATTGTATTTAAAAACGATTCTGTTAAAGCATAGATCCGTGCCCGTTACCGCACTTGCAGGATCCTAACTAAAACAGTGCCCGCGTTTGTGCTTGTGCTATGTTTTAATAGTATGCCCAGCACTTGCGGAATGCTAACCCTACCACGTAAATCCACTTTATATACAATTCAAGAAAATTACCACGCATATAAAACACCTATCACTTATTTCAAATTGCAAATTAAACAAAAGATAACTTTATTGGTTAACGGTCACGAGGCCAACAAAATTTGATAAACAAGCCACAAATAATGATAATTCGAATCAACAATTTATACCAGATATTTTTTCGCAAACCTTTTTCTCACTTAGCCTCGTGAGTCCCCTCGTTTTCTGGTATATATACTACTAACCTTTATTAATTCTTTAATCAATAGTTTTTATATTCATGCTCCATTTCTTCGTTGTTATTTGAATATTATAGGTTAATATTTCTCTAGATATTGCACATCAAATGTTCTACAAAAATTCGATATTCTTTGTCCTTGTACTCGGTCTCTTTCTTTGCTGTTATTTTATAATTTGTTTCAATTATGGAACCATATCACAAGATGATATAATATCTAAGAGCATGAATTATGTAAGAAATGGTAACAATAAATTAGAACATAATGACGCTTTAATTCGAGCTGCTGTTGCAGATCAAGTTAAGACATTATGCGCAGCCGAAGTCCAAAAAAAAATTCTATCACAAAACAAAGAAGTGACGAGATATCGAAATAATCCCGCGGTGGAAAATATTGTGGTCAATATGGTACGGCAAGAAGTCCGGAAAGCCGTTGAAGAGATGCTATACACATATTCACAAGACAAATTAAATAAAGCAGATTTTGCCCTATCTTCAGGTGGCGCTAAGATTATAAGTCCGCTAACTTCCCCAACCTATGAACAATGGCCGACGCAGTGGTATAAAATAATGATGGCATCCGTGACCGGTTACGGTATTACACGAGGTAAACCTCCTATTACTGCAATTCAACCCGATACCCATGTTGGACAATGCTGGCCTTTTTCTGGGCAACAGGGACAATTAGCAGTGCTGCTGAGCCGCCAGGTTTACGTGACGGCAGTAACCTATGATCATGTTGGCAAAACTGTTGCCATGGGCACAACAAGTGCTCCAAAAGAATTCGAAATTTGGGGATTCACTGATGATGATGAACTAGATATAGAATTTGCAAAGTCAGGAAACACAGAAAACAATCAACCGGAATATAATGATGCTGTAACCGACAAAAAACCAAGTCACACCACCAATGACCCGGACACAAACATTCTAGACTCTAATCATATACAATTGGCAGGTTTGGACATAAAGTTGGGTTCATCTTCAAGCCACTTATTTTTGGGCCAATTTGTATACGATATAGAGGGCTCACCTATTCAAACCTTCGAAGTCAAAACTCCAGCTAAGCCTATTCGTGCCATCATTATGAAGGTGAATAGTAATTGGGATAATCCAGAATATACATGCTTATATCGATTCCGTGTTCATGGTGTTCATCTTGCACCAAATTTTGATAAAAAATAATAAATATAACTTACTTAACTTTGAAACAATACAATCATTATATTTAGGAGTAATAACAAATAGTTACTTAGCTTGCTTGTTAGCTGTCTTTCTATAGATTTTATGCATATTCTCTACATAGAGTAGTTTTTATCTCTTAACATAAAAGAGAAGATACTACTTGAATAATGCATATTTAACATTTTTCGGTCGATAAAGAACCAAAACTACCGTATAACACTGACTATCATCAATGAATAACGGGTACATATCGGAGACAAATCTCCTGATATGTACCCATTATTCTACCATAAATCCGCCAAATAACTGTAGCATATCAGTATCATATAGGAGGTAGATCGATAATGGTAACATAACAGTAACAGTAACTTACCGGTATCTTACTCTTAGCACTATTTGGACTAAGAGTGATACCGGAATGTCCCGGTATGTTACCATTATCGATCTACCTCCCGATATCTAACCTATATGCTACAGTTATTTGGAGGATCTATGGTAGAATAATGGGTACATATCGGGAGATTTGTCTCCCGATATGTACCCGTTATTCTCAACCTGTGTATAGTACCCAATGTGATGCGATAGTGAAAAATTCGTTATTTCATATTTTAAAAACTGAAATGTATTATTCGTCACGGGTAACATCGTTGAACCTTTGCAATGACTATGGATTACATTTACATTCAACGAATTCGATTTCATTAACAAAGTATTCATAATAACTAGTGAAGATCTATCGTTTAGATAAATGTAAGAAGTTACTATTATTTGAAAAAGAAAAGGAGTGTAAAATACCTTCAGTGTCAACACTAAATTGATTGGTCAAGTAATAGTTGGCTTAAATTCATCGATAAAAATATAATTATTGGTGTTGATAACTACGTATAATAGCGTTGATAATAATATAAGGACGTTGATAAATCACACTACTGGTGTTCAAACATCACATTAATCAAAATTTGATAGCTCAAGAAAAAAAAATTGCTTAAGAAAACAGTCTTTTGGGTTCTAAAAAAATTCTTCCCAAATTTTTGTATAGCCCACTAAAATGCTCTGATCTTAAATATAATCTATCCCTAATCCTAACGCTAATGATTGTTACTGTGACTGATTTGTATGATACCAGCGTTGAACACCAAGGGCGTGATTTATTAATTATATTTAAAATTATTATCGTATGGACCAACCTGTGCAAGTAACGTGAATTGATACAATCGTATTAATGTAATTGAGGATGATTATCAATCAAATTTGCTAAAAGTTTTTTGTTGCTTTTACAATTGGAACTTGAGCCTTGTTTACAAAGTTTAATCTTACCTAACAAGACCTTATAAATTTTAGATGTTAAATTGTTATGGTAAAACTAAACATGTCCCCAACAAACTCTTAAGTTTTGAAGATCTACCTACTTTCATTCTAGTAATCAAATATCTTCTCGGTAGAACAAGTGATACAGCTTTCTAAACTGCCGTTCAAGAATATAGCACGGAAAGGCATAAGAAAATTAATTTGTTCCTGTAGAATAATATTTAGAGAAAAAAATTCGAGTGCGAAAAGGTACGTCACGAAGTTACCTGACGCTACAAAAATTGGCTCTTCCCTTAAAGACGCATGAGTGAATTATAAAAAGCCCGGTGCATTCTTTTTGTTACGAACTATCGCTATTTTAATTTCTTTTGATTGGTTTGAATCAAAAAATGCGAATGCGTTGTCACGGGACAGAAAATTTGACTTCTTTATAGTCACCTCTCTAAGTCTAGTTAAGAAACGAGCTTACTCCTGTCAAAAACCGGTCTTACCCTAGCGGTTTAATATCCTCATATAATAAAAAATTTTTGTGTAATGATAATATTTAAAGGGAATTGTTATCGCCACCCCACGTGATATATATTTCTAATTTCCGGTCCCTTTTTTAAATTGCTAAGGTTTATTGGTTGACACGAGTAGTTATTTCCATATATTTTCGTGCAAACTGAATACCAAGCATGTTGGACAAGCGTTGGAAGAAAATTTATTATATAATAGATTATGCCGAAATCACTAACTTAACCGGCCAAACGATCATTCGGCTAATTTTATCAGGTGTTTCAGGAATTATGTAAAGAGCAGGGACCTGCAAAAATTTTCAAATTTTAGCCCCGATATCCAAATTCTGGCCAAATTTTTGATGATTTTTTCAGGTTTCATGTGATCTGACCAATAAAAATTAACTATTTAGTTGGGAAAATCAGAATTTCTAGTCGGAAATTTTAGGCATGTCGGAATCGAACAAATTTTTTTTTTTAACGAAAAATAATCCAAATTTTTATGCTTTTTGCCCTAAAATTTTACACTTTTGGCCCAAATTTCATCCAAATATTAGTTGATACCCAAATAAATTTTTTTGATTTGATATTCAAATTTTTGCAAGTCCTTGGTAAAGAGTTTAATGGGAGGAAAATTCCCAGTTATACAGATCGGGCATGATATAAATACACTATAAGTATTTTTTACACTGTTTTTTCTTTTTTACTTGTAAATTAATTAAATTTGTTTTTTTTTTTTAGCAACCGCTTTAATTTTTTTTTTTTTTTCAATTCGGCAGTCATGCCTTTACTTTATTAGGCTTTGTAATAATCATCTAGACTATTAAAATTTTAGAGAGACTTATTGATAAGTGATAAACTCTGAACATGTTGGCAAATAGTGTATAAGAACTATCTTTAAACAACATGCACCACACCCGAGGGCCACACAACTATACCTAAATTACAAGTAAAGACTAACCTGGTTGCTCAATGAGTACCTATGTTCGACCTGCTATAGTAGGATTCTCCTCCTTCTAGACCCCTCCTGCAATTGAATATGACCCGGCTCTTAACAGATGGTATCTATCGCCCGTTATAACTATCTCTCCCTTCTTTCAGACTTCTTTCACCTAAGCCCAACAACAAAATTAAAACCCTTATTCATACATAAAAGTGAAAAAAAATAATGCTATGTTTATGAAAAACATAAACATTTTAGAAAAAAAACACCTCATGGTGGGAAAAAAAACTTTTCAACAAATTCTAAAATAGTCTAACATAACTGAACCAAGATGAAAAAAGCAAAAAAAAAGAAAGGTAGCCATAACACACTATTATAGCCCGTGCCAGGTATAAGGATAAAAATTATATAATAATTGCAACTAATTAATATATCTCGATTGTAAGACATCACCTTATCATAGAGGACTCGTTCCGAGCACTGACAAAACTCAGATATTTCCTAAATAGGAGTACCGGTCTCTTTTCCATATCATAGTACCATATTAATAAACAAAACAAACATGTGGTTGCATTTTACAAAGTATGTCCGAATTAGGAAGTATAAACAATGCTGATCTTTTGGAGGGGGTGAGTCCAAATGCCCACTTTTTTTCAAAAATTTTGGAGAGAACGGCAAAAGCGAGAGGGAGGTAAAAAAAACCAAGAGGAAACACCTAAGAAATGTCTACCCAAGCCTGCATAGTACTAAGTTTTTTCAGTGAGTAATAAACTTTGAGCTTGTTAGCAAGTAGTATATGAGAACTACCTCTAAATGATAAGTGTCATGCCTATAATAGGTCCTTTTTCTCATGTCTCATGTTAAGGGTAGGGTGAACGTAGATCATTTCTTATATAAGTAGATCAACCAAAAAAATATTACACAAAAATCGAACATATATTATATATAAAAGTTTTTAAAAATGTAACTGATTTTTATAAAAGTTTTAGGATAGATAGATTAGACCCTTCTAATTCTAATTATAATAATTTGAACCCCTGTATTATTTAAAAAAACATACTTGTATATATTATTAATTCTTCCTAGGTTGATCAAAATTTGCCTAGGTTACACAATATAAATATTATATGATCATCACCTGATTTCAATTAAATGTTTTTGTAAAAAAATTAGTAACATGATCACTAGTAAAAATGATCGACGTTCACCCTACTCTTAAGTTTAGAATTGAAATGATCCAATGGTTTATTAGTTTTCAAAAGACTTTTATATTTTTTGAATCAATAATTTGCATTTTGCTATATTAACCAAACTATATTATATTCAACTACTAATCCTATTTTAACTAACTACTAACTTTATCTAGCTTCAATCTATCATAACCCTAGCTTAAAAGTCGCTGCATTACAAAGAAAGCTACTATATTTGTCAAGTAATAGAATGTGCCAAAGAATTGAACTATACTATTCAATGCTTTAATGCCACTTATGTTAAAAAAATTCAATAACCATGTTCATTATTTAAAAAATTGAAACCTACTATCAATTACCAAAAAAACATACAACCATATATAAGACATAAAAACTAACAAAAAGCAATACCAAATGACTATACATAAAATGGTAATACCAAAGATAATCATCTGTGAAATAACACCAAAGGTAACCATCTATAAAATAGCAATACAAAAGACAACTACCTGTGAAATAGTGATGCTAAAGACACTATTTAATGAAATGGCAAGACTAAAATACTAACACCAAAATGATAGCTCTGACAAATAATGATACTAACAATAACATCAGCAAAAAGAAAGCACCAAGAAACAAAGATCCCAAAACTCTAGAGAGCTAACCTTATAAAAAGACTAGAGAGTAAAATATTATAAAAAAATCAGATATACTGTATACAAAAAAAAATAGTAATCTTGTTAATCAATTCCTGGTTAGGTAGTCCTACTCTAAGATATGATAACCAAATTACAGCTACTAGTATTATCATAACTTTTAAAACTCTAATAAAAAATTTGCCAGATAATTTTTAGCTAATACTAATATATAATAAATTATACTTATCTCTTGTTAAATTCGAAAAATATAATACTTTCAAAGTATGTTCACTGGCAAATTATTGAAAAAAATTTAAAAGACCTATCAATTTGAAAAATTGCAAAACACTCAGGTGTTAGTAGGTATTCTATAAGTCGGATACTTTGCATTTTCGAAGATATTGTGTATTAAAAAACTTTCATGCTTTAAACCACATTCTCTAAGCATGAAAGAAATAAAATATCTTAAACTTTATAAATAAAAAACCTTACCAATAATACTTTTATGAATTACAATTTGAAATGGAACTTTAGTTAGGCTATATACTGACTTGAATATATATACAAAAAGGTAATATTTTGTATATTTATAAATATTTTTACGAATCTCTTAGTATAAAATGAATTAGGTTTTGAAATTGGACAACAATGTAATTTAAGTTTCATAGCTAATAAATAAATTAAAGTCCAGATAATATTAATTATCAGATTTTACTTAAGGTTATCTTGAGTAAAAAGTTAACCAGGTATAATCACTATATACTTGGCTATATTCGATTATAATTTAAGGTACCGTAACAATATAACTGTCTACTAGACATGACTACCTTGTCTGGTCTGAGTCTGGTTCAGACCCAGGTCTGGTCCAAGTGACAACACTACCTGTAGGCATGCCTAATTTTTTAGCCATGCTCAAAACCCTATGAAGTGGTTTTGATTAGAGCTGCAAACATTAAAATATCAATAAACATTTACTATAATATTTGATATGACATATGTAACATGATATTAGGGTGTTTAATAAACTAATTGATCAAAACTTAGTTAGGGTCATATATGATGATCATTAATTTTGGATTTTTTAAAGGGTTATTTCATATATAAATTTGTACTAATTTAGGTACATTTTTCTACACAACCAATAAACAAAGTTTGTATATGTTTTTTTAAAAAACTGTAGTTCTAGACTAGCTCTACACTGCAACAGAACTGGGTTTTTAATAACTTTTAATAAAATTTTGGGTTAATTTTTATTAATAATTAACATAGTTATTAAAAAACCGGTTCTGTTACAGTGTAGAGCTAGTCTAGAACTACAGTTTAAAAAAAATATGCTACAATTTTGTCTGTTAGTTGTGTAGACAAATGTACCTAAATTAGTACAAATTCATATATAAATTTATATGTGAAATAACCCTTTAAAAAATCCGAACTTAATGACCCTAACTATGTTTTGATTAATTAGTTTATTGAACACCCTAACTATGTTTATATATAAATTTTATATGACGTAAGGAGTGACGTACTACCTTGGACCTTCTCCTTCTAAATGTTTGCAGCTCTAGTTTTGATACTAAACATAATATATATATATATATATATATATACAGGAGCATGCCCAACCCTACACCTGAGGCAACATCTGAGGCACAACATAAATACTAGCAATTCGAATTAATAACGATAAAGGTATATTTCATCATAGTTTACACCTTATCGCTATTAGCTAATTCTAGCTTAAACAAGATTTCCAAATGATATTTGCTCGTGCATTTATTATTGGTTTAACAATTTTAGAAAAATAAGAAAACAAACACCAAAACAGAGGGCTTCTCTGATGATCGGTATAGAACGTATTGCTGTTCAGAGTTAATTTTTTTTTCATATTTATATGGAACTGCAAGTATAATAATCACCACTTCGACCAAAATTTACTTGCGCATAAAATATGATAAAAAATCATGCACTATATTGTATAAAAAAGTTGGTATTTCAATATTAGTTTAATAAGTATATGTCTACCTAGAATACAGTCGTACTCCTCTATAGTCACCTCCTACATAATCACAACTTCTATAAAATCACTCAAAAGTTTGAAACAATTTATTAATAACCTTATTAAAAAATACCTCCATATAAGCACATTATAGTTATAATAATCAATATTTGTGTAAAACAAACTGAGTGATTATAGAGGAGGACGACTGTAATACCTAAATCTTTTTCAATTTTTTGAATCGTAAACCATGAATAAGGGTCTGCAAGCCGGGCTTGTGACCGTGCCTAACAAAAACATAGGCAAGGCATCAGCGCAAAATCTTAGGCGTGGGCATAGGCACAAGCATGGGCACATTTGACAAATACAAAATTTTGGCCAAGAACTTTTAAAATGTTACCTATGATGTGTTTGGCAATTTCGTATCTATGGGCACAGGCAGGGTTGGAAATTGAGCCAATGGAGTTAAATGGTTATGTCAAAAGACTAGTATCCATTGGCTCTATTCGGAGTTCCATTGGCTCCATTGCCAACCCTAGGCACAGGCCAATATGGGCATTTGCAGAACCTATCCATAAATTGTCTTTATGGGGTTATAGCAGGGGTAATATAGTCTGTGGCGTACAGGTACTGTTATAAAACGTACCAAGAAATGATAAAAAAAAAACATGTAATCATGATATCATATTTAGTTAAGTTAAAAAGAATATACCTTATCGTTATCTGTTATAACTCGGATAAAGACTAGTCTTATATTATAGCTATATTATAACACCATTGGCTACAATATTTTAGGCAATTAAAAATTAAAATCTGTTGGTTGCCAGAAATGCAAACACAATTAGCATATCTGCATATGATCGAACTTGAGATATGTAAAATGCATGTGAAAATTGAAAACAACCTTATCGTTATTACGTATTAATGAATTAATGAAAACGATTTGATAGATAAAACATCCTACGCCCGAGAAATTCCTCACTATGGCTCTGAAATTAGCCAATCAGAAAGAGGTATCCTATATCGCCAGATCACCATATAAGAGTTATATATTTCCTCTAAGATATTCTTCATTACTCACTAAAAATAAATCGGCTAACCTAATTTAGACTTTTATTAGTAATAGATTAAGGATTGATAGAACGTACAATTTACATACGTATCGATATGATATTGCACAACATTTGTATGCATTTACGTAATACGAATTATGAAATCTGCGGATAATGGAAATACCTGTCAGTTTATAACCGCATTAGGTTAATCAAACAGAAGAGAATCAATTTTCAACCAACAAACGAATGCATCAAAACCACGATAATATTTAATACCACGTGAGGATGCCATTTTCCTAAACTTGCATTAAGAAAAAGTTTCTCCCGAAAAGCAATTAAACGCGTGACAATTCCTTACAATCATCTATTGTCCAATTAAAATTTATCCCAATTTGTAAATGAAATGCAACTCCGATCAACTGTCTGCAGGATTTATAACATAAATATTTATTAAGATTTACAAAGTTCTTTCAATAATTGTGTTTTCTTTTTTTTTTTTTTAAAACAAAGACATTGAGATATATGTTTCTTTCGTCAGATCTTCTTACTACACTAGCTTGTTCTTTTTTTCTGCTAGTTTTTTCCAAATCGTCTCATGATTTACAAGCCTTATTCACTAATCGGTAAAGGTGTAACAGAATAATGTAGGCTTTGTATTTATGATTTTCTTGTCCGAATCAAACTGATTAACCCTTGATTGTTTTGTTTCTCATTAAACATACTCTTCAGATTTTCAGAATTTTAAACTTTTATTCCTCTTAAAATTTTTCAACTTTTATAAAGGTATAATTATTTTTCGATATATGTATTTTATTTTTAATTAATTTTCTTGAAATTAACATAAACATATGGTCTAGCAACGAAGAATGGCTTTTCTGGGAAGATCCACACCTGAGTCAACAGTTATTGAAGAAACAACTTCAATTAACTCTAGAAACGCTGATATATTAGACAAACGAGAAGAAAATCAAGTTAATGATAATATTAATGATTTAAATAATAAAATTTCCGATAGCAATTTAACTCGTGAAATAACAGCCTATGGTTTGATGTTTGGATCAAAAGCTAGCTTACTTTGTAATTTTGGTGATTTACCTTCTTGGTGTCAGGATAATCGAGATATACTCCGAGGTGCACTTTTTTTTTTTGCTTGAATTTGGAATCAGATTTAAATACTATTCATTATATGAAAAGTATTTCCGGTTTCAAGCTTTTTGTATTTGAAATTTTCTGGTTCGTAAAGAGGATTCAGAAATCGTTCCTTAAGATGTTAAGGTGTTATTTCTTTGCTAATCTTTAGGATATCGAAAGCCGACATCTTCATACATAGAATGCATTTACTCTTTATTTTATATTCATAATGAATTCAGTAAGTTAATTTTCTTTTTCTTGCCATGATTTAGATAATTATTAATATTATTATTTTTCATATTATTTTAAAGTTAATATCTGGAGCCACTTCTTGGGAGCCATAGTCTTTGCCTTTCTTTCATTTGTAACATATTTCTATGTGTTGGATCAACCAACAATCGTTTGGCAAGATTTCTTTGTGGTTTATACGTTTTTAGCAGGTGCCATGATTTGTTTAGGTTTTAGTTCGACTTTTCATACTCTCTGTTGTCATTCCGAAAAAGTACGTTTTTGCTTTTTGGTTTTGATGTATAATTTAAATTGGTGCAAATATATAAATAGGTAAAAGAATATCGTCTAATAACATCATTTTTGTTAATTTGATCTTATTAAGGTATTTGCCGATTGGAATAGATGCGATTATATCGGGATTGTGACTTTGATCGTGTAAGTTCAAATTATTTTTTTTATCACCAGTATCTAATATGGAATTATAATAATCACACATATATATATTGAATCTCCATAATAATAGAGGATCGTTTTATCCGACAATTTATTATGGTAAGTATACTACAGTCAATCGAATATAACAAACTTTTATTATAGATTCGTCATATATGAAATACTGTAAAACCGCGAAATAGCAATTTTGAAATTGGTTCTGTTGAGAATAATGTACTTAGGTCCAAAATAACGCACACATCATTTACAATATAGTAATAGCTATTCTCAGAAATTGACCTGTTATCTTGAAATAGCACATGTGGGCATACTCGAAATAATGCTTGGTACGCGGTTTTTTTTGCGGTAATGTAATAAATGTCGCGGCTGCTGCTGAAAATTAAGTCTCTACTTGAAATATCTATAAAATTCATCCTCTAAAATTTTAAAGTTCTCATGTTGATCCAGTGACAGCTGCGACATGTTAATCAGACATTCGTGTATATACTTGCTTTGATCTCTTTGCCAGGAGATCTATATTATGTTAAAATTATGTCTGAATTTACACTTTATCTTGTTTACATTAAGCGAGAAAAGTGCATGTGGCCATTTTAAGCGTGATAGATAATTAGTGACTTACTGGTTTTAGACAATTGCCTTTTTATTTCTATAAAAACATTTTAAATAACTATTTTATATTTTTGTCAGGTTTTTATTGTGATTATACTTGGATGTTATTTTATTTATCACTGATAACTATACTAGGGATTGTTACGGTATGTAATTCATAACTTAATTAGATCCATCTTCATGCTACAAAATATAAATATTATTTTTGAATAATTAGATATGTGTCGCTGTATTGCCAAGGTTTCGATCTCCTCATTATAGATGGTTTCGGACTGGTTTATTTTTAGCAATGGGACTAAGTGCTATTGTACCATTGGCACACGGCATAGCTCTTTATGGGGTATGTTCTTTTGTGGAAAAAAGTTACAAGTGGACTTTTTAATGCACGTTATTAACAATCGTTTTCATCGTTCATTACTTAAAATATAGATTGACGCCTGTTTTAATGCAATCTCTTTAAACTACGTATTATGCATGGGCATCCTTTACGTTGTAGGTGCACTTTTCTATGGAGCAAGGTACGTTTATCCGTCATCTTGTTTGCTCAACCAATGTATTTGCAGAATATTAGAAACAAAAGGTTAAATGATTTTGTGTTGATGTAGAATTCCCGAAAGATGGTATCCTGGAACATTTGATATTTTTGTAAGTTATTTGTTCATTTATTCTTTTTTTTTTCCCCTCTATTTTATTAATATTAAAGTACCAAACGTCTATAATTTATAGGGATCATCACACCAAATATTTCACATGTTTGTAGTGGCGGCCGCTTTAGTTCATTATTTTGGAGTTACTCAAGCGATGTTGTACTGGCATAAAACACATGTCAGATGTTGAATTAAGTCCCTAAACCAATTAACTAGAGTTTTACGATTTTACTATTATGTACCTATATGATCATGTTAATGGTCATTTTTAATCCTGGTGATTTCAATTTCATTATTTAATAGATTTTTTTTTTTTCTTTAATCCTGGTGATTTCAATTTCATTATTTATTAGATTTTTTTTTTTTCTTTAATCCTGGTGATTTCAATTTCATTATTTATTAGATTTTTTTTTTTTCTTTTTTAACATTAATGTAAAATACCAAATTTTCGCGTAGTTTTAGAAACTTCATTATATATAAGTGGAGATTAAAGAAATTTCAATTAGAATGGTATCTGGTTTAACTGGCCCCCATCTAAGCTTCTTTGTTATCATCTTTTTTTTTTTTTAAGGATCTATATACAAAGATTGTGAAATGAAAGGTTAATTTAAGGTGTTGGATGTAATATTAGCTAGAATTGCGGCCCAAATTGTGAAAAATAATATATGTTTTACTATATTTTTGTTTATTTTTTAAAGTAAAAACTTTGCAATATAACTTTATATTTCAGGGACGATGATTTTCTGCGGTGACAAAATGCCGTGATAAAAGATGATTCTGCAAAAGTTCTGTGATAGGCCAGAATTACGTAAAGTCGGCCAGCATTATAATCCGCAAATTAATGTCAGCTAACATTATGATGACTTTAGATCCTAAATCCAGGCCAAGATTTAAAAATAATCTGAACCAATTCCGTGATTTTTCTGTGAATGCACAAATTTATTCATACATCTAGGGTTGTTAACTTACACGTTACTTACCAATTTGTAACTTACGTAAATTACTTACATACGTTTGCATCATATATCAAATTTTTAGCCATTACAGTTGATGTTAGTAAAAATTGTTACGTTATTCGGCTAGCTTTAAAGTTATTTTGTATAGGCCAGGTAAGTTATAGTAAGTTACACATATAAATTACATCGTCTGTAATTGTCTAATTTGTTGTAGATCGTCTTGTGATTTTTATAGAATTTTATTGGTTAATCAAATTAGATTTCGTGTAACAATATCCTCTTAATAAGACATTCTTATATGTTTATTGTCCAAAGCGAAGCGAGGACTATATATTTACTTCAAATCATGCAATGTCCGTTGACACCACCCAATCAATTTATCATATTAAGTTACACTACATAATTCTGCATATTTTTCAAAATAACATATATAATATTATAGAGGTTTAATATATTTATATATGAAAATATATAATTTTTAGATAATAAGATAACTTACCAAAGGTATAACAATAGTGATATGACAATTATTTGATTTAAATGAATTTATCAAGGTGATTTATTCAATATATTATGAGTTATATTGAAATCCCATAGGATAATATTTGCAAAAGTTAACTCTTTCCAACAATCATTTGGACCAAAATTTCTTATTAAAAGAAAATGAACTTTTGTTGGAGAGTTATCATAGTCTAATGTAATGGTTTGCCTAAAGGTTAATGGTTTTCTGTTTCAGGACTTCTCTATAAGTTGTGTATTTGACATGCAAGCCAAGAACGTTGGTAAACAAGATAACTAGCAGGAGGTGTGCACTTTTGGATACAAAATCTTGGTAAAGGGACTAGTGTCTTCTTTGTCGACAAAGTTACCTAGGCTATTTATTCCTGAAGGAAAACACAGGGGAACAACAAAAGTAGATTTTTCGTTAAGCTGCACTCCTTTATTTGGCTAAGTGGTTCCTTCTTTACTCCTACCCACCTTCCTATCGGTTTTCCAAAATTTTTTTGAAAAAAGTGAGAATTTGGCTTATCCCTGTCAAAAAATCAATATTGTTTACCTCCAAATCCGAATAGACCAGTAAATGGTAACACATGTCCGAAAATAGATATGATGTTTAAGTGCTAGAATGGGTCCTAGTCAAAAAAGAACTTCCTGATTGTGGTAGCAAGTGGCTTGAAATACAGGTCTACGAATAGCGGTAGCATCTACTTAAAATATAAATTAGGTTTACAGAAAAATCTAGAGTTGGGTCAAAAAGAAAAATAATGATAAAGCACAGTCTTATAGTAGAAATATACAGATATTGCTTTTGTATATAATTTTTATTAACCTGGCATAGGTTATAATAGTGCACCTCTATTTCTTATATGTGTCAGGTTCGCCTATTTTTTTTTTGCTTTTTTTATCCTTTTCCCTTTATATATAGATAGAGTTTAGAGTTTTTGTTCGACTCTTGTTTGTATATGCCTTAAATTTCTGGTCTTTCGTAAATTTTGGCATTATTTTCTTCCTTTATACAAATATAAGAGATTTAATTATTCTGCCAGAATTTAGGTGGAAAAAGTTTTAAAAGAAGATGGATGATCTTGACAAAGTCGACAACAACTTGTTTATGATCAAGAGAGTACTCTTAGTTAGTACAAAATTCAACACAAGTATTAAATCCCGAGTGAAACTAATAGTTGTTATAGCAGGTTGCATTGGGCATTTTGCTTGGTGAGTTTTTATTAGATTAGAACATTATGTTTTAAAAATGCAAGTGCTCTGTACTTTCATTAATAAGTAGTTCCAATAAATAAAGACAAGATTGCTTAAATATATATATATATATATATTTATTGACTATCTAACAAATTTAAGAAGCTTACGTTAGCTGGTAAATATAGTGGTGTTGCAAAATCTACTACCCGTATAGTAAGTTACACCCACGTTAGGTAGGGTTAGGCCGAATATGTTAAGACCAGAAGGTTTAAATGAGTACTCCTTTAGTTAAAGTGCAGGTACAGCAGATAGTGTAGAACCTTCAGGCAGACTACTTAAATTAGACACTCAAAAGGTGCACGTGTGGCTTGATCTATTTTCATTATAATGTATAGTGTTTAATAAAACTTGCTTAATAAAATCTTGCTGACAATTAGAGTTATCTTTATCAAAAAAAAAAAAACAAATTTAAAGGGCTTACAATAAGAATTTTAATATAATAAAGAAGGCTTTGCTTTGCTTCTGCAATATTTTATATTGCAGCTACTTCTAACTTCTATTTTGATTTTTAGTTTTTTTTTTTTTCTTTACAAGTGCTTGTTCTTTGGTTATTTATTTTTTTTGGCCAATAAGCCTCAACTGATAAACCAGTATTTCTTGTCTTGATTGCTTTTCAATCATGAGTTTATTATACCAATTTTGTTAATTTATCTTTTAGCCAGTAACATTTACCCCAGATCTATTTTATATATACTATATATAAATAACTAATTTAAAACTAAAATACTATATAAATAAATTATAATAATAAAATAATAAACAAAATAAAGTAAAAAAAAAAAAGTCTTATTCTGATATTTTATCTCTTGAATGGCCATTGTATATTCTATATAAGATTAGCACTCTATAAAGAATAGCTTCTTTTGCTGGTTTCGAACCCAGGTTATTCTGCTTACAAAGTGATATTCTAACCAGTAGTCTATATTAGAATAATTACCAAATTTCAAAAATTAACTCTTTAAAAAGATTATTTGTATATCTTAATTATCCAATCGTAAAATTTTTCTTTATATGATCTAAACTTTAAATTAGATATTTGATTATCTTCATAATATAATTTTTGATTTATCAAAAATTAAAAACTAAAACAAAATCTTTTTATTAATAAAATTTTTAGTTACAACATGCCTTGCTCACAAAAAAGAAACAATAACTGTTATTCAAAAAAACAAAAGTAAAAAATAAAATAAATTATAATAATAATATTATTAACTAATATAATATATATATATTAGTAAGAAAGTAAATAAGGGGGCTTCTAGAAATCAGCTAATTTATTTTTACTAATAGGCTACCCCACCCACCTATATCTAACACCCTATTAGCCAATTAAATTTCATATTTATTTAAAATTTTTGGTAATAAAACATAGTAAAATTTTCAAATTTGGAGTTTATTAATTAAAATATTTTTTTTATTAAGTAAACCTTTTTCAACTTCTAATAAAAATTGTAAAGGAGTATCTTGTAATCAACATGGCAGTTAAAATTTTAAAATCAGCACAGTAAATTATAAAATATAAGTATTTTTGTCTTTATAATTATTTGTTTTCTTTTTTATATAAATAAAGAAAAAAGCATGTAGTTATAAAGACTAAAATGCTTATATCTTGTGATTTAATAGACTAATTTTAATGGTTTAACCACTATTTTAATTGCAAGACAATATTCTACAACTTTACTTAGAAGCTAAAAAGAGATTTACTAAGTAAAGGTTTAAAAATCACAATATTTTTTATTTATTTATTTTTTTTTTAAGCAGTCTTGTCTTTATTTATTTGAACCACTATTTAACTATTATACATGTATAATTGA